>JABUQX010068376.1:52500-60809 GCA_015478945.1 Trachelipus rathkii | reverse complement strand
CCTCTTACTTTCTTTGCAAACTATTTTCTAGACTAGTATTAAGAAAATTAAATGACAATCAGAAGAAATTTATTCAGAGAATTGGATGTTAAAAGTAAAACTTATATTAAAAAAACAAAAGTGACATAGAAATTTCTATATTATATTATTATTATTATTATTATTATTATTTTATTATATTATTATATTATTATTTTATTATGTAATTATTAATTATTAATATTATTATTAATTATTGAAACTGAAAGTATTAAACCTGTTAAATTTATATAGATGTGCTGTATATTATATATAACATAAAAATAGATTCTTGGGCATTCATATTTACGCCTGTTAGTAAATCTCATTTGTTTTCACGAAATCGGAAATAATATTTGTTGTCAATAGTGTTGCGCCATAGCATACTTTCTATGTCTTTACGGGTACTTTACGTATAGCCTGTGGAGATTAGATTCGCATTGGAAAGTGGTATTTTTTTTATTCTCAAATGGAAGCGAAAAATAAATTGTTGAAACAAAAAAATGTTTACTGTAACTCTGTAAGCACTAATCTGAGTCAGAGTTGAAATTTTGAAGTTGACTGCTGGAGTCGGAGTCGGAGTCGGAGTGGAGTTGAAAATTTTGTTTAAGAAGAGTCGAGGAGCTCGACAATCTATTTTAATTTTTACACGCTCGGAGATAGTGAAGTCGAGTCCGGATCGAAAAATATCACAGATTCTAATTAAGGAATGTCGGTAGTGTGAAAGCGAACAATTTATTTTACGATCCGCACCCTGGTTTTACTTTTTTTCACTTTTCTTTCGCCATCAAGTAATGCACAAACAGTAGTTGTTTCTATAATAAAATTCAATCAAGAATGCAGACGTTGTGTTTCTCATAAAAACAAGCTGTGAGTGAACTACAATTAGAATTGGGAAAGATTAGAATAAACATATGACAACATCACATTGTAGGGGAGGACGTAATATATGAATGTTCTGGTGGCAGTGGAGAGGAGAACTCAGTTAAATCATCATTCCAATTTTACTACGGAAATTAATTTTAAATAAAAGCTCTGTGCTGACGCATAAGTGTATGGACATAATATCAGGGTCCAAGTTCTAAGAGAGGTTTTTCGTTTTTGTGATCATCCTAGTATCCCCAAATATCTCGAGAATTTATTGAGTGTGTTAACACTTGTAAATTTTAAGTGATGACATCTCATTTCCCTAAGTTTAGCATTTAAAAAAGTACTGCTAAATGGTTTTATCCCCAGTACTGTTTTTTTAAAATCTTTTGTAGATAGCAATTACTGAACGTTGATAGTTATTACGATGAACTTAAATATTTACTTAGAGAAAAAATACTTTTTATTCTCACGGAAAGGAGTAGCTCTTGATAATCTTTCTTAACTACTTTAATCGAGAAAATGAAACAATCAGACTTTTGAAGAAAAATATGAAGTTGCTAAATTTTTTATCTAACATTATTGTCAATACTGTTGGAAAGCCACGAACAGAACATTCTAAATTCTTCAGTAGTGAGTTAAGTACAGAGTATTAAACCGTTCACTCTCGGAAGTACAATCGGCCAAGATAGATGTGTAATGCACTAGTTTTCGTGCTTGCTCAACTGAGAGTGACATTGCTACACAATTTTGACAATCTTGACTGATTGACTTATATGCAGTCAAGCAAACGACAAGAATAGGATTTCAGCTGCAATTTACAAAAATTTACATTTAATCATAAAGTAAGCAATATGTTATTTTTTACTATTTTAAATTTAATCATTTCGGAAGATGATAACTTTTTTTATGTATCAATTGGTGTGCTATATACTAGATACGAATAGAATAATGCCATTATATATATTAATAGTATATAATAAAATATATATAATCTAAGGTAGGTGGATGTACTAACCTTTCGTAAAAATGCGATAATATTTATGATATGTATTATATTATATATTATATTAATATATATATATAAACATATATATAGGCTATATATTAATATATAGTATTATATATATATATAGGGTTTATATATTAATATATATATATATAATATATATATTATAATATTAAATATATAATATATATATAATATTATATATATATATATATATATATATAGTTATATCATATTATTAATGAATATTACGCTGTACCCTCCATTTTCTATAACACGTAGATTCGCCACTTGATATATATATATATATATAATATACTATATATATATATATTATAATTATATATATATTATATATATTATTATATTATATTAATATATAATATATATATATATATATATCTATATATATTATAATATATATATATATATATATTAAAATATAATTAATATATTATATATATATATATATATAATATATACAATATATATATATATATATATATATATTATTTATATATATATATATTTATATATATATATATAATATATATTAAATATATTCATGTGAAATCGCTGGAGAGCGGTCACGGCGGACGAAAACCAGAGGAGACAGAATTTGAATACAGTATTGAAGAGAGGAAAATATACAATGTAGATGGGTCGAATCAAAGAACGAAATACATCTGATGGAATTATCTCCAACTGAAAGATGCTATTTGTAGAGTGGAGAGATGTTTGCCACAGGCATTTTTAGTATGTTGTTGATCAAACATAATAAAGTGTGAGAAGAAGCGTGATATCGACTCTCTAAATCTTTAAGAATAATATATAATTTGAAAAAATTTATAATTATATATTATTATTTGTTTATATCATAAACTTGAGGTGGTAAGAGCGTGTTAATATAGATTTGTTTGTGGTAAACGTTCCTTTGTGATGTAATCTTATAATTATGAAAACCGATATTTTTATATAATAACTGGAAAACATGACTAGAAGACATTAAAAATCAGAATAAAAGCTATGTATAATTCTGTGGTTACAGTGAAAATGGATTCTCAGTCAAACGCGTCGCAACGCTTGAGACATAAGGATAAAAATCTTCTCCCGTCTGATCGTGAGGTTGCGAGAACTAATGATAATCTATAAAAAGTTGTGGTAAGTGATGAGAGGTAGAATAAGTAAGAATAACTCATTAGATAAATAATTTAATAGGTCTGAAATAATTATGTGGTGATATTGTACGATTGAATCAAGGTTAGATGAAATATTGTTAAATTTGTGTGTAGTGGATAATAGGTGTATTAGATTAATAGTGAATTATAATAAATGAATAATAATTAATAATACATCTAAATACAATAATAACTAATGCAAATAATAATAATAATAATAAAATACTGAATAATAATCAATAATAAATAATAATAATAATAATAATCAATAATAATGGTGATTGATGCGTGATAATATGTTAATAAAATGATCATTTGTTGTATATTATATATTATATTTATTAGTTTTTAATAATATTATTAATGGTGATAATGATAATATATGGTATGGATGCAATGTATAATATGTACGCCTATTTAGTTTGTTAGAGGATAGTGTGGTATGTGGATATATATAATATATATGTTTTTTTTTGTTTTTTAATATTTATTATATCTTAAAATTGAGTTTTAGCTCAGTGATAGAGCACTCGCCAAACAAGGCGAGGGTCCCAGGTTCGCGGAACTGGTCGGGTGGGAGAATGTGAGCTATTCTCTCCTTGGGCTTGGCTTCGTCCTGCCGGACGAAATGAGTACACCCCCATCCTAAGATTAGGGCTCTGCCGTTGAGCGGTGGTAGTTATCTTCTTAAACAAAAAAGAAAAAAAAATATATATATATGATATGTATATATAATATTATATTATATATTATATATATATATATTATATAATATATATATATAGTATATTATATAGTTACTATTTAGTGATTTGCTGGCAGATGTCATTTTTTTTTCGTGTCATCACGCGATGCTGATTTTGTGATTTTAACATCAGGCTGGATGCGGAATTGCGGATGTTTTAATAAATATTATGTATTAATATTATATTAATTTATATATATATATATATAGATATTTATATTTATTTATTGTGTATATATATATATTAGTTATAATATATATACGTATATATACTTTTATTATCGATTTTAGCCACTAATCTATTTATTACTTAAGATTGTGTAACAGAGCTGCAAAAGATTGTTTAAGAGGGTACGGGCGGGACCCAACTCAAATGGACGCGCACTTATCAACGGCTCTTTCCCTAACCCTCAGTACCGTTATAGTGAAAGAGAATTTCTACACGATGGATATGGATATATACTATTTGCCTAGTATTGAAAATTAAATTATGCGGAAGGTTGTGCTTGTAGAGAGCAATCAATTTTTCTATGCCTTTTCTTCCGTTTTTGCTGAGAATGTCTGTTATTCTCTTATTCATCATAATCTTGAGCTCGCCGCATGATGCTAAATACTCGTATACTTGGAACAACTAGTTGGAAGCAGGCCAGGTATATTATCCTTGCAAAGTTGGTACTTGTAAACGTGGGTGAGACAAATTTTGCATTTTGAGTTGATTTAAGACTACGATGGACATCTTCGTATCAATATCTCTAATCGTTATACCTACTGATAGGATTCTGTGTCGAGTTATTGATTTGATATCTTAATCTGTGTATATTCATCTGAGATGTGTGGTTGTGTCGATACATTTGACACAGACTGAGCATATTCTTTGAATTGATAATCTGCGTGTGTTTATCTTTCATCACTAACTCTTGTGGAGTAAATAGAAAATTCTTCCAATGAATCTGATTAGTGTATTTACTTGTAGAAGAAGTTTGGGATAAGTCTGAATAGTTGAGTGTGTTTTTTTCCGTGTTTAATGGATGGTAATAATGACACTGTTCGGGGAAATTGATGTTTTGCTCTCCCTTGGACAAGTTTATAACGTTCAGTGATTGGGGTGAAACATTTGTGAGTGAGACCTTTATTCAGGCCAACGGATTGATCATCATTTGATCTAATCGTTTTTTCTTGGTGATAAGTTTTAATCATGGTTTGTGCACTGGACTGAATCTTTTTGGTAATGCGTTGTGTTTCTTTATCGCTACTGGACAGCTAGATACAGAAATTCTTCCTTGTAGGAAATTCTGATTTATTTCGCCCATATAATAGCAGGTCGAAGCTTTCTGGTATCGGCCTTCATTGGAAGATCTTTTGTTTTTTTTTTTTGGCATATATTTGAAAGGATGGAGTTGGCGATATCTTGACTATAGACTGATAATCGTGGATTGTAAGTTTGTGTGCCGACGTGCACTTACACATAAGGTGAATCTGATGTATTAATCGTATGTAATTCTAAGTAAAAATTCTGTTTACTAAAAAAGCTGTGATCTCCTTTATAACCGGAGAATCTATAGTTCGCCAATAGATAGTATCAGGATATAAGTATTCCATCAGTAAACTACAAGCGTTTTTTTCTAACTGCTGAGTGTTTGCTCATTACATCTTTCATTCTTTTTAAACCGTCATCATTTTCATTTGAAAGATGGTTCAAAAGCTTATTAGCCTTGAGATTATGGATTACATTAGAGACGAAGCTGTAGAGCGCTGATTATTTTGGTAGTTTCTCAAATGGTTTAATAGCTTAAGACACGTGTGAAATGATGTCATTTTTCCAAATTAATAAGATTCTTAACTTTGGAATACGAACTGGCGTACGGAAGCAAAGAAGTTCTTTGAGCAATCTTCTTTTTCCATCTATGATGTGTAGTTTTATGTGTACATTCCACGAGTTGGAATGTCTTCTAACATTAAGATCATGGAATATCAAGCCGTTTTTGAATTGCCTTAAACTCATTTACATTTTCTTCTTTTCCTTTTTTCTTTTCTTCTTAAGTATTTTTATTATAAAATCTTTATCAAATCTCGACAATAAACATCCGCACACAGAACTCGCAGGGCAAGCGCGATGCGGATTGCGGAGCGGATACGGCATACTTTAATAATGTGCGGGATGCTCCGCGGAGGCGGATGTTACCTGCATCACTGATCAATACTACTACATACTTAATATATATATATCTATTATTTATATATCTATATATATATATATATATAATATAATAATATATATATAATATATATATACTATAATTAATATATATATAAAATAATAATAATAATAATAATAATAATATAATAATAATAAGATAATAATAATAATAATAATAATAATAATAAATAATGAATAATAATAATTATAAACTTGTTTCTTACTATTCATCAAGAGTTTAAAGTTTTCAGATGTGCTTTTATAAAAACGAGTTAAAAATAATTTCAAATATATATAATACATCTATATATATATATATATATATATATATATATTATATATATAATATATATATATATATTAATATATATATATAATATATAATATATATATATATATAGTTATATTATAATACTAATAATAATAATAATAATATAATAATACATAATAATAATGAATATTAATCAATTAAACAATCTGAAAATTAATATAACTATATACGAGTAATAACACAATCATAGTTTGAAAACACGAGTGATAATAAAATAATAATAGAGATAATAATAATAATATAATGATAATGATAATGAATAATAATATAATAATAATAATAATAAATAATAATTAATAATAATAATAATAAATAATAATAATAATAAATAATCATATAATTAATAATAATAATAATAATAATAATAATAATATATAAAAATAAAAATAATATATAATAATAATATATAATAATAATAATAATATAATAATAAATAATAAAATAATTAATAATATAATAATAATAATAATAATAATAATAATAATAATAATAATAATATAATAATAAATAATAAAAGGTTAAAGGATATATATTCTAAATTATCTTTAGTTTTCCATTTTTTATAATTAAACGAGCTGTTCGAATTTAGCATAATTTAGCAGGTCAGGAATGAAGGAGTAGAGCTTTAGGTGTAAATGAAAGGGTTAGGAAATTGTTTTTCAGAAAATATTAGGTTTTTGGATTTGTGGAGAGAATTTCTGGATAAGGATCTTTCTGCAGCAGATGGAGATCACTTGAGTCGTAAAGGTGTTGGGCCATTCAGTACCAGTTTAGAACTTGTTTATAAAAAAAAATAGGTAAAGTTGGGGGTGATAGGTTAAATCTAGATACGAACAATAGGAATGGTAACTGTAATAGTGGTGAGATAATTAAAGCTATTGTTGTTACAGGTTCAAATAATGATGATATCAATAAAAAGAGCATTTCACATATCAAAATGCTTTTACACAATGCTCTGCCTTAGAAATAAAAAAATGAGCTGATTAGTTATACCATAAAATGAAAATCTAGACATTTATCTTTGCATAACTGATTCATGGGTTAATGAAGAATTATATGGAGACTCCCTTTAGGAATATGAAATAGACCGGATATTCACTTTATTTATAACAGCGTAGAGGAAAGAAGGGTTGGTGGTGTGGCGCTTTATGTTAAAAGCAATATTTAATCTGTATTAATTAACTGACTGACTTTTAAATTAATCATGATAATTGAATCGGGTGTGGTAGATATCCTTAGTAACACATAAATCATATAGAATAGGCATTTTACTAGACCTCTGGCCAGAGCAAGAATTAGAACCGCGAAATTGTGAAAGAAATGAGACAACATGCCACGTAAAAGAAAAAGGTATTGTCATAAAGGTGATTTAATTTTCCTGGCATTCATTGGGATTCTTTGTCTAATATGGAACCATTAGTATTCTGTATTTATAAATTGTATACAGATAACATTTTGAGCCAGATGGTCCATGAACCCAAGACACGATGCACTATTAGACTAAATAATTTACTAACGATGAAAGTATGGTTGATGAGGTTAGAGTTGAGGAGAATTTAGGGCTTAGTCACCACAATATAAATTAGATTTAATATGGATGTGATATCTGGGCCCAAATTGCAGTTAATACAGGAAAAACTTAGATTTCCGAAATGGCGATTTACCAAATTTCGAGAACATGCCTTAGTATAACTGAACTGGATAAAGAGTTTAAAGGACCAAACCTGTTTTTCATGTGGGAACATTTAAAGCAAGTTTTTAATGAATATTCAGTTTAGTAATTTTTTAGATAAACATTAGTGGTGACGAAGAGAAAAATCTGTTTTGGTGGAATAGAGAGATAAAGAAAAATTAATGAAAGCGTAGATGTTTTAAAATATCCAAGGTTGTAATAGGAAAGATGATTTAGAAAATTTATAGGAAAAATAGAAATGAACTTAACAGTCAATAAGAAACCAAAGAGA
>JABUQX010068376.1:20000-45000 GCA_015478945.1 Trachelipus rathkii | reverse complement strand
ATTCTTAAAAAGAAAATTGTAGAATCCATGAAAATTTGAATGCCTGAACCTGTCTCACAACATATCCAGACTAATACTCGTCAAACTTCTAATAAATGAAGGATGCATTAATGAAACAAAATCTAACCTAATTATGTAACTAATGCTAATCATAAAATTAAGATGTTAATTATAGCTTAACTCAACTAACTAACCGAATAACTTAACATCAACTACCGTAATCAGACCCTAACCTAACCTAACCAAACATAACCAACTAACCTACCTAACCTTAACCTAACCTGACCTACACTACTACTAATAACCTCACATATACTAATCTAACATATCGGATGTAACGTAACGAAAGTTAACATATTCGATGTTTAAAACACTTTCAATTAGTAACCCATTTGTTAACATTAAATGCAACTTCACCTTCATACAGATTAAGTTGAAAAACCTAAGAAGGGAAGATCAAAAAATTGGTCTTCTCCCTGGCTACTTTCTTATATAATATGTAGAGACTTACAAAGAATTATAGACGCTTCATTGAAGCCAATCGGACGTTATTCTTTCACTAATATCTAATATTTATTATTATTATTATCATTATTATATTATATATTATTATTCATTATTTTTATATATTATTATCTATTATATCATATAATTATTATTATTATTAATAATATAATATATAATACATATATTATATTTACTATATTATCTATATATATATATAATATAGTTATATAAAATAAAAAATATATAATAATATATATATATATATATATAATATATATTATATATTATAAAATATATATATATAATATATATATATTATATATATATATATATATATATATATATATATATAAGTTAATATTAGCTTAAGAAGTATATTCTAATATATATATAACACATATACAAATATATTATATAATTTATATATATATATTTATATTCAGTGAGATCATTTTTCAGAAATATATTCTTCTTTTTTAATAGATACTTATATTTTTATAAAAGGGTAAAAAACTTAAATTTCTCAAAATTACTTATTTCATTACTTTAACTTTCGTTGTTTGATTTACACACGTTCTAGACTTCAACCTATATATATATATATATCCTCCATACTATATATATATATATATACACTCACCAACATATATATATATATAACTAATATATCACAATAATATAATATATATATAATATATATATATAATATATAGGCAAATTTGTAGAAACTGTACTGTGACTAACCCTAACCTAACCTAACCTCACATAACCTAACCTAACCTAACCTAACAACCTAACCTAACTTAGTTGTGACTTCAATAAGTAGAGTTTAATACGTACTAAGTAAAAGTACACGATCAGGAACTAGGAGGTTCTGGTTTTTCCCGCTATACTTGTGAGGTGATTCGCTATATCCTCACTAGTCAGTACAGTTTCTATATATATATATTACTATATAATATATTATATATATATATATATATATATATATATATATATATATATATATATATATATAATATATAATATATTTGTGGAGGGGGTATTACACTTTTAAACTTCTGGTTGGGGAATATCAGAGCTCTAAAAAAAATTTTTTTAATAGCCGATAATAAGCTTTATAGTCCAAGGGTGCGGAGTCGGAGTAGGTAGCGAGTCGGGTAAGCTGAGAAGATAGATGATTTTCACTAAGGTAGTCGGAGTCGGAGTCGAAAATTCTGTGCAAGTGGAGTCGGAGTCGAAAATTTTTCTTTGAGTGGAGTCGGAGTCGGAGTCGGAGTCGCAAATTTTTATTTAAGTGGAGTCGGAGTCAAAATTTTTTGTTTAATGACTCTGATGACCTGCTTTATACGCTGATTCCAAATATGTAATTGGTTTTTCTGTAAGTGTCGTACTTTTTGAGATATATCTGTGCCCCTAATCTAAAGTTTCCCCTATGTAATATTGTGTTACATTACATATCGTCAGCCAAATATATTCTAATGTTATTATTTCTTCAATAGGTGAAACAAAGATTACCAAAAGCTGGTAGATATTGCTTACAACTTGATCTATATTTAACAACTTTTATGTACAGACGTAAATATCAAAATGATGATCTGTATGAAAAAAATGATAGATACTTTTCAAAAACACTACAAATAAAGGTATAAATTTATTTTATATATAATATTTATTAAATACGTTAAATATCATAAAAAAAATTTTCCCCGAACGATCGTATATTTAAAACGCTAGTACCGTATATTAGGTATTTTTCATTTATAATATTTCTTTTTCAAAATACGAAAATACTAGGAAAGTTCCGAAAAATCGATCTTGCTGTGGCCCTATTCTGTTTTTACGACTCCGTCCAGTTTTGATTATTATTTTGTTTTATATATTATATTATAATAATATATATATATATATATAATAATATATATTTATATATACCTATATATATATATAGATATATAGTATTATTATAATATATATAATATAATATAAATATATTTATATATATAATTATATATATATATATATATAATATATATATAATATAACTTATTTTATTATAGGAACTTCTTCCTTTAAAGGGTAGTTAAAACCGATATATACAGAGACATGTATAGATTTGTTTTTTCGATTATTCAATTCAATAGCGAGAGAGATATAATACCAATAAACAGCTTTTCTTTTTATTTTTTAATGAATCCCTTAGACTAAATAAATTATAGGACACAGACATGTTAACACTCTAAAATGTCCTACTAAATACTGTTGACGGCAATTTCTTAGATAAGCAGGCAATAAAAAGTACTTGAACGTAAAACGTACTAAAATGTTGCTAGGATGTATAAATTGTTCCAAAATATTTATATAAAAATATAGTGAAGCAAAATTAATTTTACAAAATATTTTCCTTATTTTAAAAGATTATATAAATAAGGAAAAGCCTCAATCTATACATAGCCTTATTCATATCAAATATATTTACGATTACCAAATGTTATATAATTAATTTCTAGTGACGTAAGAATTATTGCTGCTGTTAAATGTTTTCAGATAACTAATTTTATTTAATTATTATTATTATTATTATTATTATTATTATTATTATTCATTATTATTATTATTATTATTATTATTATTATAATCATATTATAATTATTATTATTATATATAATAATAAATTATTATTATTCGTTGAAACTAAAGAAGTTATCCGCAATGATTATCTCGAAAACTATAGATAGATACACACACACACAAGAAAACTGTAACATATATGGAATCGCGTAACTGAAATTTGTATGGAAATGCAACAAAATTTTACTTTTTTTTTTAATTTTTTTTTAATATCCAAAACTACGATTAGGTACTAGAAAACTAATAACATATTTAAGAATCAGCGCATGAACTATGTTTGAAAAACAGATTTATTTTTTTTAACTCAAACAGCCATTACCCCACCCAGGGTAAACCCGCAAGATGCAGAAGAGTCGGGGTCTCACATCGTGCTCCTGGGGGAGACAGGGGCTTGGACCACTATTTCCCTCCGAGAGAGAGCGATACCGGAAAACAACCCCCCACACGACACCTCCTATCTGGTATTCACCCACATGGGTGTCGCGGGGGTTCCTCCGCCCTACCCATAACGGGGTATGCGAAAAACGTCCCCCCTGTGTTCCACGTCGGCTCGAGCCCCCTAAAAAATATTATACGCTGATTCATATATGTCATCTCTATTTAGTTTTCCTTCTACCTATCACCGTAGCTCTCTCTTCGGATATCACCCCACACACACAATATAAATAAAAAAAAACCACCTATATAAAAAAAAATATATTATTTTTTATATATATATTATTATAATATATTTTATATAATAAAATATAGATATAATACAGTTATATAATTAGATAATATCTTAGTTTTCCGAGATTCATTGCGGTAACTTCTTTTAGTTTGGGGCCATTATTTATTATTATTTATTATTATTGATTATTGTTAATTATTATTATTATTATTAATTATTATTATTATATATTATTAATATATATATATATATAATTATTATATATTTTTATATTATATATATTATATTATTATTATTAAAAATATATAATATAATATAATATAAGTAGTAAATATTTGTAATAAATTCATATATTTTGAAAGAATTTTCTTTATATATATATAAATATAAATAATTATAATAATTAAAAGAGCAAATAATAGATAAAAAAAAACATATAACATTATAATAAACAACATACAAACAATTGGTACTGCAAGGGTGTCAGAAAATATATAAATATAAAAACAGATACAAACAATACTATCATCTAGCCTGCTTATCTAGGAATTGGCCCTGTTGACGCATGCGCTAACAAAAACACTGTAGGGTTCGCATAGGGTTCGGAGATATTTCGATATCATGACTATTTATCTCTAACTTCCTTTAAGGAGATAAGTGCCTATATAATATATATAATCAAATATATTACATATATATATATATATATATATATATATATATTATATTATATATATATTATTATATATATATATTTATATATTATTATATATTATATATATATATATATTTACTATATATATAATATAATAATAGGTATATTATATATATATTATCCAAATAGGGTCATGTAAATCTTTATCCTGCCAAGTTAAAATGACTGGGAATTTTTAGCGAGAGAGGGAAAACAAATTCTTCGATACTGATTTTGTGAAGTTCAACAACATTTTAGTTCTTTTTTTGTTTTATTTGTTTTTATTTTAAAGTTTTTTTTAAACATTTTTATTTAGTAAATTAGGTCTAATGCGATAATAATAATATAATAATAATATAATAATAATAATATATATAGATAAACTATAATAATAAAATAATAATAATAATAATTTCTAGAATAAATATATAATAAATAATATAATTAATAATATAATAATATATAATAATGTGAATAGGCCTATATGTAAATTTTTATTTCGTCAATTAAGATTGATAACTAAAATTTTCTCTCTCTTCTCTCTCTTCTTCTCTCTAATCTCTCTCTCTCTCCTTTCTATCTGTTCTCTCTAAGTCAAAAGAAAATCAAAATACTCTACAAACTCTCATCCTCTCTCTTTCTCCTCCGCCCCCCCCCCCCATTGAAACAAGCACTTCTCCCCCCCCCCCCCACCCTCCCCCCCCCCCCCGCCCACCCCCCCCCCACCCCCACCTCCCTCCCCCCCCCTCCCCCGCTCCGCCCCTCCGCCCCTCTCCCCCACCACACAACAAACCCAACGTATCTCCCCGCCCCCCCCTCATCTCTTCTCCCCTCCTCTCCCCCTCACCCCTCCCTCTCCCCCTCCTCCTCCGCGCCCCTCTGACCCACCCCGCCTCTCCCCCATCCCCCCCTTCCCTCCGCCCCCCCCCCCCCCCCCCCTCCCCCCCGTCACGGCACCGCCCCCTCACCCCCCGCCCCCTCCCTCCTCCCCCCGCCCGTTCTCTATCGCTATCTCTCTCTCTCTCCCCCCCCCTCTCTTTCTCTCTCCTCTTCCTTTCCTCTGCCGCCGTCTCTCTCTCTCTCTCTCTTTGTTAATTTAATTTAACTTTTTTTATTTTTTTTATATATTAGAAACATTTATGTTTTTCACAACATTTTCCAATCGTTCAATGATCAGTGATTGATACATAATATTAAAAATTTTTAAAAAAAGCAAATAAATAATTTCCACGTCTCATTATATAATATCTATTAAATATTTTTATTATGAAGATAATATATAGTATGTATATATTATAGATTAATATAATATATATATATATATATATATATATATATATATATATATTATATATTTATATATATGCGTCTAATTAGCGAGCCGTTTTTTTTTTTTAACATTTCTTAAAAATGTTAACTTCAATATTTACGGGTCTGGGAGCCGACGGAGAGGACAGAGAGGGGGATTGAGGAACGAAGTTCCCCCGTCGTCCCCCGGGAGGCCGAGAGACCCCGACTCTTGATATCTTTGCGGTCTACGTAATTGTAGTAATGTTTTTTTAAATATAATATAAATTGATATCTGCTAATCGATATATATTGAAAAAAATTTATATTGTCCAAAGGTGACAACGTGTTTCAACAATGAAGAGGAAAAAGGGTTGACACCTTTTTTTGTTTCAATAAATGTCCTCTTTAAAATATGAGTCACAGATTTACGAACAACATAATATAACTTACAATTTTGTTCCTGCAAACTACTTAACTAAACGAGACTCTGCTTCAACGAAATTGTGTGCTAGCTTCAAAATAATTTTGAAAATGAAAAAAAATCTCATTTAAGCAAAGTCAAATCCATCTCTAAATAGAGTATTAAGTAAGAGTAAACTAAACTTAAGATCCGTAAAAAATAGAGAATATTATATATATATATATATATATTTATATATTTTATAATATAATTATATATATATATATATATATATATGATATATCAATTATATAATATATATATATAGAATATATATATATATATATATAATAATATATATATTATATTAATATATAATATAATATAATTCATATATATATAATATATATACTATTATATTATATTATATATATATATATTTTATAATAATAATGATATATATTATATTATATATATATTATATATATAATATATATATATATAGGTAATATATATATATATATAATATATATATATATATATATATAGATTATATATATTATATATAATATATATTTATGTATATATATATATATATATATTATATATATATTTTACAGCTGTGTTCACCTCTCACGGGCAGACTCCTATTCAGGGAGAGGGGTGCTTGCACCGCCAAATTTCAATTATTCCGCGCTAGCGCAAATTAGGCGGAGGCTTAAAGTGAATGAGATTAAATCAGCAGGAAACCAGAAGATGGAGAGAAATTCCACAGAGCAGGGTTGGCAAGGAAAAGAAGGAAAACCGCAGCGAATAGCCTGAGTTACCAATATTTACACAAAACTGGTGCGCAGACACAGCACCCCCTTGTGCTACGAGGGGGCGTCGTAATAGTGTGGTACGCGAAGTGGTTAAGTCTTTCCTCGAGCACCTGCGCTGCCGGTACCTGAATAAGAAAAGAAAATAAAGTACCAACATCGCGCAGCAAAGATAGAGGGTCAGGTGAATTGGAAAGTACAGAACAGTTTATAAGGCTTTTGGCTTTTGAACTCGACCTATCCAAAGCCGGGTGAACCTAGAGCCCCCCTCAGAAAGCCCCAGATATTGAGAACAGTAACTGCATAAAGGGTGAGATGAACCTTGTATAGGCTGGAGTAACTGAGAAGAGGAAAAGAAAGTTCGCAGTCTAAACGAGACTTCCCAGTTTCCTTTGAAGCGCCCTAGCACCGTTGCTGATGTGAGGTTATCCAAGAATTTTTTTTTGTTTCATGTTAAGGCCAAGGATGTTTTATCATTGTCAACAGGAGAGACGGAGAGAACCGTCGAAAGGAGATAGGAAATCGTTTAGAAGATGTTTTTAGAGGAGGGGATTTGTAGAATTGTTTTTAAAAGATGGAAGTTGGCGAAGGTTTAGGCACGACCCAATCGGAAATTCTATCAGAATCAGCGAGATAGAAAATCGGAAAGGTTATGAACGGGCGGCAATTCTACGAAGTAAAAGAAGATGTGCAGGAATCTGAAATGAGTTGAAGAGTGAAGCGGTCGAGTCATCGGCATATGAGTGGATAGAGTTAGATTATGCAGGTGAGAAGATCATTAATGAAAAGTAAGAATAAAGTAGGAGATAAACGAACCCTGAGGACAGCCATTATTGGACAGAACAAGAAGAAAGAAGTCGTCTCCATCAACCACAAGCCATATTGAGCGACTTGAAAGAAAGCTAGACAAAAGTAAGCAAAGGAAGGAGGAAACCCAAAGGAGGGAGCTTTGAGAGCAATGACGCGTGCCATACCGGCATATACGGTCAAATGTTCATGGATATGTCAAGCACACCACGCAAGTCCTCCCCGTAGTTCTATAAGAGCGGGACCATAAATCGGTTAAATAGAAGTAATTCCTCAGACAGACCTTGAACGACGAAACCGTACTGGCGATCCGGAAAGAGAGAAATGAAGAATTGCCAGATGGTCTAGGGAAGAAGTGCAGAGTTAGAAGGGTTTCAAAGATCTTAGAATAGAATAACAAGTGAGAGCTATTAGGGCCGATAGTTAGAAGGATCCAGAAGCGGCTTCCTTTTTTCGAATAGGTTGGAAATGTGCGTGCTTCCAACACTGGAAGGGAAAGTGCTATTGTTTTGACACATAGAGAAATATAGTTGGATCGAGGGGCGGGCTTGCGCACGTAGCATTTCTCAAACTCGGGAGGAATGCCATCTTGGCCACCCGCCTTCCTAACGTTCATTAGATCTCACAGGAGCCCATGCACTCGATCAATGTAATCTCAGGCCAAAGACATAGGACACCTGAGAGGAGAAGAGGGAGGAGGAGGAATGCCAGAATCGTCCGGGGTTGAGTTAGAGGAAATATAGTGGGCCGAAGAGATTGGCCCTTTTCAGTTGGGAGGTTAGCAACAGAGCCATACCAGATTATCGATAAGAAGGAGGAAAAGGATCGTTTAGGGAAGTGTTAGACCATTGTTTTTTAGTCAAGAGGCCAGATGAGTTTTGTCAGTAGGGAACCAAGAAGGTTTAGCGCCACTTTTCGTTCTTGATGAAAGCCGGCTTTTGCTCATTGAAAGAGTATCCCCTGCCATTGATTTATTTACTATATTATAATTATATATATATATATATATATATATCTTATATATATAGTTAGTGATGTCAGGTACGATCCGCATCTCGCATCCGCACAATTATTAAAGGTTATCCGCAATCCCCGCACCTTTGCCCTGTGGATTTTGCGCGGATATTTTAAATTGGTCGAGAATTTGATAAAGAAATTGTTATAATAAAAATCTGAAGCAACTTTAAAATGAGAGAAACAGCAGTGGCGTAAATAATCAACGCCCTGCAAGCCCCTGCGGTCCCGGGGGGGAAGGAGCCGAGAGGGCGCATACGGCGGGCAAGAAGGATGAGCACTTTTTTTCGATGAAAACTCCATAATTAAAGCTCCTCTCCATCTCTCTATCTCTCTCTCTCTCCTCCTCTCTCTCTCTCTCTCTCTCCTTCTCTCTCTCTCTCTCTCTCTCTCTGTATATATATATCATAATATATATATTAATATATCATATATATATTAGTATATATATATATATATATATATATATATATATATATATATATATATATATATATATATATATATATATACAATATTTTTTTTAAATATATATATATATTATATTTTTTTTATATATCTATATATCTATATACGATATTTTTGTTATGGTGGGAGTACATTGACTGCAGAGTGCAGACCAAAATCAAGCGAAAGTCGCCTAATGCAGAGTATGTGCATTGTGCAAATCACAGCCTTAACTTAGTCTTGAATGATTCTGTAAAGGAGATTTCAGAAATGATTGTTTTTTATGATGTGATTAATGAGATATATGGGTATTTCAGTCAGTCTTCCAAGATGGCAATCAAGATGGCAATCACTGAAAGAAATTTCTTCAGAAACCTGCATGGTCAACAAAACAATTAAAAGGCTGTGCCCAACTAGATTGTCTTCGAGGTTCGATTGCTTGTTGGTAGTCAAAGTTAATTTCATTTATATTTTGAACGGTTTATCAAAAATCATCCTAACTTCAACAAAGAGCTCTGAAGTAGTTGAGGCGACAGCATTAAGAAGACAAATGTCTACTTTTCACTTCATTTTAATGATGCTGCTCTTCAAAGCAAAAATTTGGGAAAGTATTACATTCACTTCTAAAACACTCAAAAATCAGACATAATCCCTGGTTTGAAGCTTCCACTCTTTTAGAAAGGTGTGTCACCAAAAACTAAACCAGTTGTGGGGAGAGTTTTACAAGCTAGTGGAAGAGGCCCAGGAAATTGCAAGAAGCTGGCAAAATGAGACTTCATTGCCTACTAAACGCAAAAGCAAAGTGACAAGCTTCTTTGATGAGCTTTCTAAAGATGTTGACTTCATTGATCCTTTACACAATTTCAGGGTGAGGGTTCTTTACAGAGCCATTGATATACTAATTGGCCAAGTGAATCGGAGGTTCCAGAGTATGAGGAAGGTGAAACATGTTTTGCTTTTTGAGCCCTACAGCCCTTACAGAAGAAACAGATAAAGAGCTCATGGAGTCTGCTGACAAGTTTTACAAAAAATATGAATCCGACGTGGACATGTTCTTAGTACGAAATGTCTGCTTCAGGAATGTTGTGGCAAGTGAAATAAAGAAAAGAAAAAAACAAAAATAATACAAGTGCAGAATATTGTTGATTGAAAATAATATGTTGTCTTGTAATATTCCAGACGTGTGTACAGTTTTTATAATGTTTCTGACACTCCCAGTAACTTCATCATCTGCCGAGATATCTTTTTCAAAATTAAAGCTAAATAAAAAGTTATTTGAGAAGTACCATAACGACCGTAAGGTTAAGTGAATTGGCTGTACTTAGCACATAGTATGATCGGGCTCGCGCACTGGACTTGGAGAAATTAGTGCGAACATTTTGTGATGCAAAGAGACGAAGGGGATTAATGAGCATTTAGAAGACTATTAATGTCAAAGTTAAAAGGTAATGACAAATGTTGTATTGTTTATTAGTAAGTTTTTGCTTTACTTTACCAATAACAGCAATGTAAAAGTGTTTTAAAAATGCGCATCTCTTTATATATATATATATATATATATATATATATATATATATATATATATATATACTATATATATATATATATAAAATATAAATTATAAGTATATATAATATATATATTATATTATATATATATATATATATATATATATATATATATATATATATATATATATATATATATATATATATATATATATATATTTTTTTTTTATTTTTTATATATATTTATAATATATATATATATAGATATATATATATATATATATATATATATTTTATAATTTATATAACTTGGAGAAGTTGTTTTCTATTATATATATATATAATATATAAAGAATATAAATAAAAAAAATATATATATATATATATATATATATATATATATATATATATATATATATATATATACCTTTTTTTCATTGTAATACACTTGGGTTCTTTTGTAATGCTAATGTGATTTTTCTTTGATATGAACAAGAAAACTTTTTTTGTCATTCAAGTTCCAAAAACTCTATCCACCCCGTGCATGACTAAAGGGGGCGCACAAAATAAGTCGCGGGGGGGCGCAACTGACCTTAGTTACGCCACTGGAGACATGGGACTCGACTTAACTGTTTAATGATAACTCATGATCTCACAGCATGAAGTTTATAATAATTTGAATCAACAGAGTCACATGAGATTAGGGATGCCAAAAAAATCAGCGCCTCTACAGCTTCTGTCTCCGATGTAATACCATTAATCTCAACGCTAAGGAATCATTTTGAACTATCTTCAAATGAAAATGATGACGGCTTAAAAAGAATGAAAGATGTAATAAAATTAGAGCTAGAAAAACGCTTTGGTTCTGTGGAAATTAATGACCTTCATACTATTGCAACTTACTTAGATCCCCTTTATAAAGGCAATTTTTTTTGTAACACAATATTTGGAACAAGTTAAATCGTCACTTTGAGTTGCAGTTAAACTTTCAATCCGAACAGTCTATAATCGCTGTCACCCAGTTAAAAGGAAAAAACGGAAATCAACAAGAACATACACCTCCTAGAAGTAATATCAATAACATTATTACTGGGAGAATTTCTACAGGTCCAGTATATGAAGAAAACACACCGCATTAGCAAAAGGTTGTAGTGCAAATGCTTTGAAAACTGATCACCAAGAAAAGACGACTAGATACAAATGATGTCTATTCAGTTGGTGGAAAGTTAAGCAAAATGTCTTACCCACGCTTAAGTTAAATTGCAAGAAATACTTGGCCCGTCGCCCAACTAGTGGTTCCAAGTGAGAGAGTTTTACGATGCTGGCCCATATACTTTGTTGAAAGGAGAACAGGAACTCTCAACAGAAAAGGCCGAGAAAAATTGATGTTTCTCAAGCACACCCTTCCTATACTTGAAATTTCAATACGTAGTGCAAAAAAGATATATAATCCATTGTTAAAATCTTTTTCATTAAGTCGGGAAGTTGGGGATAAGAGGTTGGGGGGTTGCATTTAGTTGGGTGCCCGTCCCGCCACCTGTAACAATTATATTAATAGATTTTTGGCTAAAACTCGAAATATATTAATATATATAGGATATATATATAGTATATATATATATATATAATATATATATATATATAATATATATAATATATACTATATTATAATATATAATATATATAGTATATATAGTATATATATATAAAACATCCGCATCCGAATCCGCATCCGCATCCGCGGATGTTAAAATCAAACATCCGCATCCGCGGATGCGAAAAAAATGACATCTGTTGCATCACTTATATATATATATATATATATATATACAGAAATAAATCCAAAATGACAATTATTCCCATAAATACATATATATATATATATAAGATATAATATATATATTATATATATATATATTATATATATATATTATATATATTTAATAATATTTATATATATATATATTATATATATATAGTATATATATATATATATATATATATATATATATATATATATATATATATAGTATATATATATTTATATATATAATATATATTAATATATATATATAGGTATAATTTATACAGAAAATCGAAATTCAAAATGACAATTATTCCCATAAACTCCCATGATAAAGATGCCAAATAATATTTATTTTATATGCATTTAATCAAATGTAGAAACATCCTCAACATCCTCATTTTTTCACAAAGAGGATGCGGCAAATTGCGGCGATTGCGGATGCGGATGTAGGTCGCTCTCACTCACCTCGCGGATGCGAAGCCGGACTGACTCGATTTAGGTGCGGCTGTTTCGCAAATGCGGATCTGCGGGATGCGGATGCGGATGCGCGATGTCATGTCCATCACTAATAGATATATATATATATATATATATATATACCTAATATATATATATATATATATATATATTATATTATAAATATATATATATATATATATATATATAAGTAATTATATTATATATATATAATATATATATAGGGATATTTGGTTTAAACCACAAATATCTCAATCCATATCTCAAAAAACTACAATAGCTACAGGAAAAGGAATACATTGTTTGAATCCTGGCAAAATTTTATTGCGGAGAAAAACTGTAAAAAAAAAAAAATCATATCTCAAAACTACACATTAGCTACAGCGAAAAGGAATACATTCTTGGAATCCTGGTAAAAATGTTACATAGGAATGATAAAAAAATAAATTAAATAAATAAAATAAAATTAAATATAAATTTTTTGTTTTTAGGAGCAGGGGACATAGTATTATATATATATATATATAATATATATATATATATATATATATATATATGATAATATATATATAATTATATAATATATATATTTAATATATATATTATATAATAATATATTATATATATTATATATATAGGTGAAAGGTTACCATAAAGGAAGGAAAAAACTATAGACTTTTAGAGAAAATTTATTCTAGAAGGAAAAAGTTTACTATATATATGTAGAACATGAGAAGCAAGTGTATTTTAATTTTTTTTTTATATTATAATTATTATTATTGCATGCTTTGTCGTGTACTTTTTAGATCGTGCAACATTTTTTAATGGTTGCGAAGTTTATATTATTTTTTATTTTTTTAAAACTAATTGGAACCCCAAGGGGTATACCGCACGATAGCAGGAGTCGGGGTTTCTCGGCCTTCCGGGGAACGACAGGGTTGGACTATTTCCCCCCCCTCCGGTGAGGGTCTCCGGAACCCCGCTCTTTGGTATTTGGGTGTCGGCGGGGGTTCCTCCGCCCCTCCCTACGGGGTATGGAAAACGTCCCCCCCTCTGTTCCCCGTCGGCTCGAGCCCCTACTTGGCCGTGTAAAATATGGTATATATAAAGTAAGGTATTACAGCCAAAGTAGGGGGCTCGAGCCGACGGGGAACAAGAGGGGGGGACGTTTTCCATACCCCCCGTGGGAGGGCGTAGGCAACCCCCGCGACACCAAATACCAAAGAGCGGGGGTTCCGGAAACCCTCCCCGGAGGGGGGAAATAGTTCCTTACCTGTCGTGGCTTCCCGGGCAAGGCCGGAGACCCCAACTCCTGCCGACGGTTGCGGTATTACCCTTGGGGTTCCCATTAGTTTAAAAAAATAAAAACATAAATTAGAAAACTCGCAAACCATCAAAAAAATGTTGCAACGATCTAAAAAGTACTACCGACAAAAGCATGCGTCTCTGGGAAGTAAATAACTTATAAAAAAAGTTAAATGTTTTTTTTTTTTTTTTTTTTTTTTTTTAAATACCACTGCTTTTCATGTTCTACATATATATAGTAAACTTTTCTTCTAAATAAACTTTCTCAAAGTCTATAGTTTCCTTCCTTTATGGTAACCTTCACCATATATATATATATATTATAATATATATAATATATATATATATATATATATATAATAATTATATATATATAATATATTTAGCTATATATATATATATATATATATAGTATATATATTATTTGTAAAGTATTACACGGCAATGTAGGGGCTCGAGCCGACGGGAACACAGGTTCCCCGTCGCTCGAGCCCCCTAACATTGCGTGTAATACCTTTACAAATAATATATATATATATACTATGTCCCTGCTTCCTACAAAAAAATATATATATATTATATTTTTATTTTTTTTTTTTTTTACCATTTTCCTATGTAAAATTTACAAGGATTCCAAAAATGTATTCCTTTCGCTGTAGCTATTGAGTTTTTGAAATATGTTTTTTTTTTTTTTTTTTTTTTTTTTTTTTTTTACGAGTTTCTTCTAAAAATTTACCAGGATTCCAACAATGTAGTTTCCTTTCCCTGTAGCTATTGTTTAGTTTTGAGAATGAGTTGGTATTTTAAACCAAATATACATATATAAGTATATATAATATAATATATATATAATATATATATTATATATATATATATATATATAATATAAATAATATTATATATAGTATATATAATATATATATATATATATATATATAATAATATATATTAATATATTATATATATATAGTATATTATATATATATTTAAAGGATAAATGGTTCTTATTTGAAATTGTAGTTAATGATTAAGATAGAAAAGTAATTCTAACTGACATAGATAATTAAGTATACTCATTGGGTCTCCTATGAAAAAAGGCCTATCGCCAAACTTCCATTTCTTAAAAAGCTTGATTCTTGGAGTACTACGACTACTACTACTTACTACACACTACTACTACTACTACTACTACTACTACTACTAATAAAATAATAATAATAATAATAATAATAATAATAATAATAATAATAATAATAATAATAATAAATAATAATAATAATAGGAAAAACGTTTCAATTTTATTCAGATTTTTAATATAAAAATAGCGGATATCATAAGTAGTTAATTAATTAAAAGGATTCATAACTATATAGTGTAATTATGAAAGCACCTTATGAAAATCAAATGTAAAATTAAACTTCCCCTTCAATTCTATGTGTGCATGTGCTCGTGGTTGTGTAGGTGTGTGCGTGCATGTAAGTGTATTTGCACACAGGAACAAAAGCCTCACTCCTCTTGCACCAGTGTTGCCAACTCAAAAAATTAGAGCTCGATTTTATTAAAAATGGGATTGAAAATGCCAATATTTGATGAAAAAAGCAATAGACGCCTGAAAAAATCGGTAAAAATATGAACACGCGTTTAGTAAAATTTTGCACTAAAGTAGCAATAAACTTACTAGATCTATTGCAAAATGCACCAAAAATTGGCAATACTGTTCCTGCACCTTTAGCTTTTCTTTTTGGGCGTAAAACTAAAATCTTTTTCATTGCTTCACACTCTAAATAAGTACATAAAATAAGTTATTACTTTTGACTACTACTACTTTACCACTGCTACTACTCTTGACTACTGATTACTAATAATAATACTAATCCTATAATAAAAATAATAATGATAATAATAATATTAATAGTAATAATAATAAATCATAACTAAATAATAATAATAATAAAAATAATTATAATAAAATAATAAGAATAATAATAATAATAATAATAATAATAATATTTAATAATAAATAATATAATAAATTATTATTATTATTATTAGTATTATTATTATTATTATTATTATTATTATTATTATTTTTATTTATGATGATTAATTATTATTTATTAATATTATTTATTATTTGAAATTATTTATTATTATTATTATTATAATATTTTATTATTATTATTATTATTATTATTATTATTATTATTATTTTTCTTCTTCTTCTTCTTCTTCTTCTTCTTCTTCTTCTTCTTCTTCTTCTTCTTCTTCTTCTTCTTCTTCTTCTTCTTCTTCTTCTTCTTCTTCTTCTTTTTTTTTTTTTTATTATATTATGTATTATTATTTATTATTATTATTATATTATATTATTATATTATTATTATTATTATTATTATTATTATTATTATTATTATTATTATTATTATTATTATTTTATTACAAAAATATAGATAAGAACTCAATTTTTTGGGGGGGAGAGAAATAACATATAACTATTCATATGAAAAATTAGCCACTTGTTGGTAAAGAACATAAGAAATTTGGCAGGAATATGTGAAAAAGCTAAGTAGGCCTAAAGATGCTCAACATCTCGGTCTTTTAAATGATTTTAGTGATATCAGGAGATTTTCGTCAATTTTCGTGAAACTTTCATGAAATAATGTTTGAAATGATTTAAAATGAAAGAATAAAATTAAGTAAAACGAAAAAATTGTTTGTAAAAAATTGATTGTAAAGTGTACTCTACGTTATTTTTTTTGTTTTTGAAGCTGAATGATACCCACAAGGGTAGATCGCAAGGATGGCATTTATTCATCGGAAATATTTATTTCTCTATTTAGGAGGCTCGAGCCGACGGGGAACAGAGAGGGGGACTTTTTTCCCCCGTCGTCCACCGGGAGGCCGAGAGACCCCGACTTCTGCCATCTTTCTGATTTACCCTATGGTATTCCTTTAGTTAAAAAAGAATAATTTTATATTAAAGGAATACGATAGGGTAAATCGCAAAGATGGCAGGAGTCGGGGTCTCTCGGCCTTCCGGTGGACGACGGGGAAAAAAATCCCCCCTCTGTCCCCCGTCTGCTAGAGCCTCCTAAATGGAGAAAATAAATATTTCCGATGAAAAAAGGATGATTTTTAGATTCTTCATATATTTATGAAACTTTCATTCTAAATAAAGTACTTTGAAAAGTCTATAGATTTTATTCTTTTATTATGCAATTTCACCATATATATATATATATATATATATATATATATATATATATATATATATATTATATATATATATATATAATATATATATATATATATATATATATATATATATATATATATATATATATATATATGGCATATTTGTAGATACTGTACTGTAACTACCGAGGTACCTAACTTAACTTAACCTAACCTAACCTAACCTAACCTAACCTAACCTAACTTAACTTAATTTTCATTATTAGGCCTATATCAGTTTGTGATCAGTAAACGTCCTAGGTTATGTGAAACCATGCTAGGTTTGTGAGGTTATTGAAATATAACCCCACTAGTTACAGTACAGTATCTACAAATATGCCTATATATATATATATATATATATATATACTAGTAAGATTGTCATTAATAGTATAGATATAATACTAAATATTAATATATATCTATATATATATATATATATATATATATATATATATATATATATATATATATATATATATATATATATATATATATATATATATATATATATATATATGGCCAGCGTTTAGTATATCCGTCATATGTATCTCAAAAACTATTAATGCTACAGTAAAACGGAATACATTGGTGGAATGCTGGTCCAATTTTAGTACGGAAAAAAAAAAAAAAAAAAAAAAAAAAAAAAAAAAAAAAAAAAATCTCAAAAAACTTACAATTAGCTACAGCGAATGGAATTTACATTTTTGGAATCCCTGGTAAAATTTCACATAGCGAAAATGCTTTATACGGCACACTAGGGGGCTCGAGCCGACGGGGAACATAGGGGGGGACGTTTTCCATACCCCGTAGGGGAGGGGCGGAGGAACCCCCGCGACACCCAAATACCAAAGAGCGGGGGTTCCGGAGACCCTCCCCGGAGGGGGGGAATTAGTCCTACCCCGTAGTTCCCCGGAAGGCCGAGAGACCCCGACTCCTGCCATCGGTGCGGTATACCCTTGGGGTATTCTTTAGTTAAAAAAAAAAAAAAAATTTGATAGAAAGTCTATTTATTTTAATAGAAAGTCTATTTATTTTAACGAGAAACCAATAAAAGGTCTCTAAATAGGCCTTCTAATCATATTACTATAATTATTAACAATAAATTTTTTTATTATTATTTTTTTTTTTTCTTTTTCTTTATTTAAAATTTTACCAGGATTCCAAAAATGTATTTTTTTTCCCTGTAGCTATTTTAGTTTTTGAGATTTTTTTTTTTTTTTTTTTTTTTTTTTTTTTTTTTTTTTTTTACATTTTCCGTCACTAAAATTGGACCACATTCCACTAATGTATTCCCGTTTACTGAAGCATTATAGTTTTGAGAAATTACATATGACGGATTATACTAAACGCTGACTATATATATATATATATATTATAATAGTATATTATATATATAATATATATGATATATATATATTATATATATATATATATAATATATCTCATATATATATATATAATATATATATATATACTATATATTAATATTATATATATATATTAATATATATATAATATATATAGGTATACATGATACCACCACTCACGGCAGGGCCGCTTTTCAAAAGAGAGAGAGAGAAAAAATATAAAAAAAAAATTTACAATGATGGTTTCTTTTTCTTGTTTCGTAAATTTATGTTTGGCGGATGAATTTCACAGTTTTAGGAACTTTTCACATCATAATTTTTTTCTGCCCTGCGTTTATGCGCGCAGCCATCCTTGCCCATGTAGGAATATATACTACATACATACCTATATATATTATATATATTGATATAGTATATAATATATATATATATATATATTATATATAATATAGATATATATATATATATATATAATATATATATAAGTAATAATATATTATGCAGCTTATGGTTTTTCGACATATGGTATCTGTGGCAACTATATTTCAGGCACAGTAAAACGGAATAATTTTCGAAATTTAGGTAAGAATGCGTAGCCTTGAAACGTATGAATCATGTAATAATATTGAGTTAATAGATAACAATTAATATGTTTGGTGTAGAAAAATGGTTTAAATTCGATCAAAAATTCAGCAATTTCTAGAAAGAATTCATATAACGGGGTATAATTGTAAAAGGGGTTCGTAACGGGGTTTGAATGAGCAAAATCTCTTCTCGTCCAAAAATATTAAATTATATATATATATATATATATATATATATATATATATATATATATATATATATATATATATATATATAATATTATATATATATATATATATATATATATATATATATATATATATATATATAAAGGTGATATTTGGTTTAGAGCGACAAATATCATCAATCCATATCTCAAAAACTACAATAGTTACAGGAAAAAGGAATACATTGTTGGAATCCTGGCAAAATTTTATTGCGGAAACTGTAAAAAAAAAAGAAAAAAAAATCATATCTCAAAAACTACAATAGCTACAGCGAAAAGGAATACATTTTTGGAATCCTTGTAAAATTTTAGTTAGGAAAATGTAAAAAAAAATAAATAAATAAATAAATAAAATAAATATTGGCTATTTTTTTTTTAGGAGCAGGGGACATAATATATATATATATATTATTTGTAAAGGTATTACACGGCAATGTAGGGGGCTCGAGCCGACGGGGAACACAGGGGGGGACGTTTTCCATACCCCGTAGGGGAGGGGCGGAGGAACCCCCGCGACACCCAAATACCAAAGAGCGGGGGTTCCGGAGACCCTCCCCGGAGGAGGGGAAATAATCCTACCCCGTAGTTCCCCGGAAGGCCGAGAGACCCCGACTCCTGCCATCGGGGCGGTATACCCTTGGGTATTCTTTAGTTTTAAACACCACCCATTATTTAAAGGGCAACGTAAGGTTACGTTAATTAAAATAAGTTTAAAATTACTCTTCTACATTTTATTAACTTTTTTTAGAATCGCTTTTTTTTATTTTTTAAACGTTTTCCAGGACTAACTCTTTATGCTGATTCCAAAAATGTATTCCGTTTTACCGTAGCATTAATAGTTTTTAAGATACATATGACGGACAATCCAGAAGCTGACCATATATATATATATATATATATATATATATATTATCAATATATATATTATCCGATATATATATAATATATATATATATATAAATATAACAAACAAAATATATATTATATATATATATATATATATATAATATATAATATATATATATATATATATATTAGTGATGGACATGATATCCGCATCCGCATCCGCATTTGCGGAACATCCGCACCTAAATTGACATCCGCATCCGCATCCGCATCCGCATCCTCACTCAACTGACATCCGCATCCGCATCCTCTTTTGAAATATGAGGATATGTTGAGGATGTTTTCTACATTTGATTAATGCATTTAAAATCAAGATTGTTTGGCATTCTTTTATCATGGGAGTTTAGGAATAATTGTAATTTTGAATTTCGATTTCTGGTATATAATATATATATATAATAATTTATAATATATATATTATATATATATATATATATTATTATATATAATATATAATATTATATTATATATATATATATATATTATATATAATATATATATAATATATAAAATATATTATATTAATATATATATATGCGTTTTTTCTTCTACTGCTAACATAATTGGGAATGACTGCTTTGACTCTGGTGACGTTTCGGCTTCTGCCGATAAGGTGGAAGCTGTAATCGTTGATGGTATGAGCAGGTTCATCCCTTCCTCGACTAAATCCATGGTTCGACCGTGCTTGCTCTCTGGTCATTCAGGCTAGAGACAGTGCGTATCGGGGTAGAAAAATTATCGTTTCTTCTATCACTCTTGCTTAATTTTCATTTTTACTAGAAAATCGTTGCAGAGATACTCTTCGACGAGCAAAGCGGGCTTTCATTCAAACGAAAGTGCCTAACCTCCTTGATTCTGCCTACTGATAAATCTTTTCTGGCCTCTTGCCAAAACAATCTCTAACAAACTTCTGTTAATCTGTCTTTCCTCCTCTTTCGATCTGTTGGTTCTGTTGCTAATTCTCCAATTAAAAGAAATCTCTTCGGCCTCCTATTTTCCTATGCCATTGCCTGCGATTACATTTGATCGGGTGCATGGGCTCCTGAAATCTTTGAACGTTAGTGAGGCGGGTTGCCCGGATGGCATTCCTCCCCGAGTTTTGAAGGAGTGTGCTTTCGTGCTGACCCAGCCCCTCGTTCAACTATATTCTCTATGTCTCATTACTAATAATTTCCCTCAGTGTTGGAAGCACCACATGTCCAACCTGTTCCGAAAAAAAGGAAGCCCTCTGATCCTTCTGAACTATCGCCGTATAGCTCTCACTTGTATTCTTTCTAAGATCTTTGAAACCCTTCTCAATTCTCATTTCTTAGATCATCTGGAGTCTCATTAACTTCTTTCCGATCGCCAGTACGGCTTTCGGAGCTCGAGTCTACTGGCGATATACTTTTCATCTAACTGATTATGGTTTTTTTCCGCCCTCCGGAAAACACGGAGAGAACCTGCGTGGTGCTGCTAAAAAAATCAAAATCATCGCATTGGACTAATTTTTTCATAACCATTTTGGTTTATAATAACCCTTTTGGTTTTCTCCTCCTTCAAAAAGACCCACTTATCACTTTTCTCGTTCGAATCAAAAACGTCAGTTTCCAATGGGGCGACTTCTTCTTCTTTTTCTGTCAAAAAATGGTTTTTCCTCAGGGTTCGTGTCGTATCTCCTCTTTATTCCTTACTTTTCATTAATGATCTCACCTGCACATCTAACTCTATCCACTCGTAAGCCGATGACTCGACCCTTCATTCTTCAACTCATTTCAATTCTGCTCCCTCTTTTACTTCTAGAATTGCCTCTCGTCTTAATCGTTCCTAATCCGATTCTCGCTGATTCTGGCAAGAACGTGATCTTTCCAAAGGCTAAGAGGGGTCGCTCAAACCTTCGTGAAATTCAAATTCTTTAAAAACCCAACTTCAACAAATCTCCCTCTCTAAGACACTTTCTAACTTCCTACTCTTTTCGACGGTTCTCTCGTCTGCTCCTGTTGACAAATATAAACATCCCTTGGCCTTACATAAACAAAAAAATGTCTGGAAACCTCACATCACAATAAGGGTTTTGCTAGAGTGGCGCCTCAAAGAAACTGGGAGTTCATGTTTAGGCTGCGAGACTTTTTCCTCTTCTCAGTTGACTCCAGCTATACAAGGGGTCTCATCCGCCCTGTATGGAGTACTTGCTCCTCAATATCTGGGGGGCTCTGGTTTCCCCCGGCTTGGATAGGGTCGATTCAAACCCCAAAGGCTTATAAACGTGTCTGCACTTTCCAGTTCACTGGACCCTCTATCTTTGCGGCGGGATGTTGGTGCTTTATCTCTTTTCTATAGGTTACCGCAGCGCAGGTGCTCGAGAGCTTATCACTCGCGTACCACCGCCTTTACGACCGCCTCGTAGCACAAGGGGTGCTGTGTCGGCGCATGATTTTGTGTTTAATATTGGTAAATCCAGGCTTGTTTCGCTGCGGCTTGCTTCCTCTTTCCTGCCACCTTCTGTTCTGAGGAATTCTCTTCCATCTTTTCTGTATTTCCTGCTGAATTTAATCTCTCTCACTTAAAGCCTGCGTCTATGCTTAATCTGCGTAGTTTGCGTTAGTTGATGAATATTTGAGGGTGCAACACCCCTTCCTTGAATAGGGCTCTGGCCGTGAGTGGTGGGTGACACTGTAAAATATATATATCTATATATTATATGATATATATATATATATATATATAAACGTAGATATATATAATTATATACCTATTATATATATATCTATATTATATAATATATATATAATATATATATATATATATATATATATTATATTATTATATATATATTATATATATATATATATATAATATAATATATATATATATATAATATATATATATTATATATATTATATATATACTATATTATATATATATTATATATATAATATATAATTTTAATTCAAACTTCAAAGAGTAAACATCCGCATCCGCATCCGCATCCGCATTCGCATCCGCACCCTCATCTACTTTAAGATCCGTATCCGCATCCGCATCCTCATCCTCTTAAGATCCGCATCGCATCCGCATCCGCAAAACAGTTTATTTATTTATCAATCAAAATTCACTTAATATATATATATATATATATTATATATATATATATATATATATAATATTATATATATTATATATATATATATATATATATATATATATATATATATATATATATATATATATATATATATATATATATATATATATATATATATATATATATATATTTATTTACATACAAAACAAACCATATCCCGCACAGCTGCAGAGTGGTGTTGGTGACTGATGAATTTTTAAACTTACCACCACCATTCACGAAAAGAAACAAATGATAGAAGAGGGTTTTCAGCCCCTTGCTAAAAGACGAAGAGAATTGTGAATTTTCTTCTTATGACCCAACGACTTCGCTAAACGCAGCTTAACTTTTCCTAATATTTAAAGCTTCAAATTTCTTTTTTCTTTTTTAATTTTTCATTTCATTCAAAATAATTAATTAAAAGAAATGTTATCGAAATAAATGTAGCTCCTCCATCTCGGATTTTATATAAAAACAATTTTGAAATAAATACTTAAAATTTTAAAATTCTGAATCGTTGTATAAAGTTTCCTTTACTAGATATGAAGCTTCAAACTCTAAAGTACTCTCTTTGCAAAGTGCAATCCACAAAGTACTCATTTAGTAATTTACTTCTCTGATTTACAATCTTCTCTGCAATATGTAATCCTTTCAGGCCTTCAACATTCTACTGCAGCCTTCCTGCTGCTGTTTCTCTTTCTTGTCTCCCTTCTGGTTTTCACCGGGTCCACACTCGATGACAGTCGAAGTCGAAACATTATAAATACATATATCTATAAAAATATATATATATATATATATATATATATATATATATATATATATATATATATATATATATATATATATATATATATATATATATATATATATATATATAGGTCCTTTATTAAGCCAGGGGGAAAAAATAAAATTAGTATCAGAATGGCTGGCAATCAGAATTATTTACCTACGCTAAGATTGCCTTCTTTCATTGTTATACGAAAAAAAAAGAATTAATTTAAATTTTTAGGCCACCGTTTGCAGAAGCCAGCTGTAGTCCTCGGGTGGTCTGCCATGGCATGGGGGCAAAGTGTTATCTTACCATACGGTATTCGTTTAAATTCGTTAAACCTCGCTGAAACTTACACCTCGATAGTTACAGTAATACAGAATTAGCAAAAAAAGCCTACTATATATATATATAGTATATATATATATATAT
>JABUQX010068376.1:15000-17500 GCA_015478945.1 Trachelipus rathkii | reverse complement strand
AATCAGGAGACATTTTTACCCCGGAAATTAAAAAAAATAAAAAAAATAACGCTTTTTAAAAAATTAAAATTGTTGAAAAATTACAGTTTTTTGATAAATCAAAGATTCGGCTTACTCCCGAGTATGCACGGAAAGTTGCCAAATGTTGAATTTTTTTTTTTTAAACGGACGAATACCCACGGGTAAACAAGAACGATAGATAGAGTCGGGGTTTCTCGGCCTACCGGGGGAGTCCCTCCGTCGGCTCGAAACCCCTAAAAGGATATAAAGAAAAAATAATATTTTCTCCAAAAAAACAGCATTTGGCAACTTTTACTCTCGAGACTACTGCAGTTTTCAAGGTCAATCAGAGCTTGCACTATTTCAGGTCTAAGATATTACTAAATTTTAAGAAGTTATTAATAAATATTAGAATAAAATAATTTTTTTTTTTAAGTTTCCTCGATGAAATCACTTCCTGAAATCAAAAATGTTATTTATTTTCCTGTAGATGTTATAGTTTTCTAGTTACATGCCTGAACTCTTCGGGATGGCTGCTATTATATATATATATATTATATATATATATATATATATAATAATTGTATATATATATATATATATATATATATATATATATATATATATATATATATATATATAGGTCAGCGTTTCCATTGTCCGTCATATGTATCTTAAAAACTATTAATGCTACAGTAAAACGGAATACATTGCTGGAATGCTGGTCCAATTTTAGTGCTTGAAATGTAAAAAAAAAAAAAAAAAAAAAAAAAAAAAAATTATATTATATATATATATATATATATATATATATATATATATAAATATATATATATATATATAATATATATACTATATATATATAATATATATATATATATATATTATTAAATATATATTTATATATATGATATATATATATATATATATATATATATATATCTCAAAAACTACAATAGCTACAGCGAAAAGGAATACATTTTTGGAATCCTGGTAAAATTTCACATAGGAAAATGTAAAAAAAATAATAAAAAAAAAAAAAAATTATTGTTAATAATTATAGTAATATGATTAGAAGGCCTATTTAGAGACCTTTTATTGGTTTCTCGTTAAAATAAATAGACTTTCTATTAAATTTTGCTTTTTTTTTTTACTAAAGAATACCCAAGGGTATACCGCACCGATGGCAGGAGTCGGGGTCTCTCGGCCTTCCGGGGAACTACGGGGTAGGACTAATTCCTCCCCTCCGGGGAGGGTCTCCGGAACCCCCGCTCTTTGGTATTTGGGTGTCGCGGGGGTTCCTCCGCCCCTCCCCTACGGGGTATGGAAAACGTCCCCCCCTGTGTTCCCCGTCGGCTCGAGCCCCCTACATTGCCGTGTAATACCTTTACAAATAATATATATAGATACTATGTCCCCCGCCGGCTCGAGCTTCCCCCCCCCTAAAAAAAATAGCCAATTTTTGTTTATTTATTTTTTTTTTACATTTTCCTATGTGAAATTTTTCCAGGATTCCAAAAATGTATTCCTTTTCGCTGTAGCTATTGTAGTTTTTGAGATTTTTTTTTTTTTTTTTTTTTTTTTTTTTTTTTTTTTTTTACATTTTCAGCACTAAAATTGGACCAGCATTCTATGTATTGTATTCCGTTTTATTTTATTATTAATTATTTTTAATATACATATGACGGACAATCTAAAACGCTGGCATCATATATATATATATATATATATATATATTATTATAAATATATATATATATAATATATTATATATATATATATATATATATATATATATATATATATATATATATATATATATATATATATATATATATATATATATATTATATATAAAATATATATTTTATATATATATAGTATATTATGAGATAATATTGTATTATATCCTTGGATGCTATATAAATAGATTATATATATATATATATATATATATATATAATAATATATATAATTATATATATATATATATATATATATATATATATATATATCAGGGCCGGATTTATCTATAAGCTAAAAAAGCTATAGCTTAGGGCCCCGAGGTATATGTGAAAAATTTATCCAAATGATGGCAATTAAAGTAAGAAAATCAATTTTGGATGATTTAAAAACAGCAGGATACTTCAGTTTATCTGTAGATTCCACTCCAGACCTGTCCCATGTAGATCAGCTCACTGTTATTGTAAGGTATGTCGCACAGGATAATGGGCTCCCTATTGAACGTTTTCTAACCTTCCTAGAGATGAGTAGCCATACTGGGGAAAGTATGGCTAAGATGGTACATGATTACCTTACAAATGAATGTGAAATAAATTTTAGTAAGTGTCGAGGCCAGTCATACGATAATGCTGCCAATATGTCTGGCAAATATAAGGGTATGCAAGAAATGTTATTAAAAATTGATAAGTATGCTATATATAATATCCCATGTGCAGGTCATTCGTTGAATCTCGTTGGTAGAGCAGCAGTTAACTGCT
>JABUQX010068376.1:0-7500 GCA_015478945.1 Trachelipus rathkii | reverse complement strand
TATATATATATATTATTTGTAAAGGTATTTACACGGCAATGTAGGGGGCTCGAGCCCGACGGGGAACACAGGGGAGACGTTTTTTCCATTACCCCGGTTAGGGCAGGGGCGAGGAAAACCCCCGCGACACCAAATCACCAAAGAAGCAGGGGGTTCCGAGGGACCCTCCCGGAGGGGGGGAATTAGTCCTTACCCCGTAGTTCCCCGAAAGGCCGAGAGACCCCGACTCCTGCCATCGGTGCGGTATACCCTTGGGGTATTCTTTAGTTAAAAAAAAAGCAAAATTAAATAGAAAGTCTATTTATTTTAACGAGTAACCAATAAAAGGTCTCTAAATAGGCTCTCTTATCATATTACTATAATTATTAACAATAATTTTTTTATTTTTTATTTGTTTTTTTACATTTTCCTATCTAAAATTTACCAGGATTCCAAAAAATGTATTCCTTTTCGCTGTAGCTCATTGTAGTTTTTGATATATATATAATATATATATATATATATATATATAATATATATAATAATATATAATATTATATATATATATATATATATATAATATATATATATATTATATATATTATATATACTATATATATATAAATATAATATTATATATATATATATATATATATATCTATATATATATAATATATATATATATATATATATATATTTATAGATATATATTTTTGTCTATAAAAAAATTATATATATATATATATATATATATATATATATATATATATATATATATATATATATATATTAATATATATATATATATATAATATATTGTTACATTTTTCCGCCACTAAAATTGGACCAGCATTCAAGCAATGTATTCCTTTTCCCGGGTAGCTGTTGTAGTTTTGAGAATGGATTGAGATATTTGTGGTTTTAAACTGGATTTCACCTATATATATATAATATATTTATATATATATTATATATATATATATATATATATATAGTATATATATATATATATATAGTATATATATATATATATTATTATATATATATAAGCCATATTATATATATATATATAAATATATATAATATTAATATATATATATATATATATTATATATATATATTATATATATATATATATATATATATATATATATATATATATATTATATATATATATATATATATATATATATATATATATATATATATATATATATATATTTGTAAATTTAACATGTTTAAAACATGATTCTTGTTTCGAGCTCTTTGGAATTCATTTTTTACCCATCGATGCCACATTTCAAAAGTTTATAATAAAACTCATGTGTGGAGTGTGCGGCCATAGCATTAACCAAGGTAGAAGGCAATGACTGTAAACTAAGTGATGCTGTTTATATTTGGAAAAATATGAGCATGGAGCTAGAACAGTTTAATCCACCACTCAACATACAAGATTTAGCAAAAGTAAAAAGAAGGTATCATCAGGCAGTAACAGAAGCTCACTTATTTATTGGGGTATATTTTTAACCCAAGATATCAGACTGCAGTACTTCCAGAGGATGAGTATTCAAAAGCAATGGAATTTATGGAAAATGAGTATCCTGAATTGATGCCCATTTGTATAAATTTAAGAGCAAATTTTCCTCCATTTCATAAAAGTTACCTATTTGATGAGTCTCTGTTGTCATTAGTGACTCCTTCATCTTGGTACAGATCTCTCAAAGAAAAACTAGATGAGAAGGTTATATATAAAATAGTAAGCGTATTGTCAGAAACTCATCAAAGCTAAGTTGCTTGAAAGGATATTTCAACTTCGGACTTGGCACAGCAACTTAGAAATAGGTTGGGAACAGCTAAAGCAGGGAAATTAGTTTTTTTGTATAAAATTCTTAATGATAATTTCAGTTTCGACTTTTAATGATGAATCTCTCTCTCTCTCTCTCTCTCTCTCTCTCTCTCTCTCTCTTCTTTCTCTCTCTCTCTCTCTCTCTCTCTCTCTCTCTCTCTCTCTCTCTCTCTCTCTCTCTCTCTCTCTCTCTCTCTCTCTCTCTATATATATATATATATATATATATATATATATATATATATATATATATATATATATATATATATATATATATATATATAAATATATATAATTATATATATATATATGTATATAGGGCCTAGTTATAGTTATAAAATATAAAAATAATAAATAATGATAATACTGAGTGAGGAACTTACCTAAGGGGATCGCTCTAATAATTCTTTCCTTACTAGCTCTCTAATTTTATATATATAGCATATATTCCAAACCTATATATAATATATATATATATTTACTGGCTCTATATATATAATATATATATATAATATTAACCTTTTATTAATGCAATATTATTATAATAAATTTAAATTACAAATAATATAATGTGATATATCCTAGAATATTCAATTAATAAACAGCGAATAAGTGAGACAATTCATTGAAAAATCAAAGCAGTTGTGATAAATAATCTATTCGCAATTTATTACTATGTTATAATGAGATTAAACTGCGTGTTATGCGATATCTTATATTCTCTCTTCTCTTTTATAATTTTTTGTTGTAAAAATGAGATCCTCAAAAAGCAGGACTATACACATATATTCAATATCAGATAGCAAGTGTTGAGTGCATATGGTGGAAAATATACCCTCTTATTTTTTTACTTTATGAGTTTTATGTAAAACTCAAAAAAATAATAACTAATTTGGTAGTTGAAGAAGTCTTCGGATACCAGTATACAGTTATCAAGAAAATTAGTAAGAAAGTTATGTGAGAGTCTAGAGAGTAGAATATTTTTAGTTGAAAGGAATTTCTCATAGAGATGTCGTTGAGTCACATATGTTGCTTTCCTTACACTCCCGTAAAAGGGAGGAAGAACGGAAAGAATCGAAAAAACATCACCAATCAATTTTTGACGATACATCAATAAATACAAAGGAACACATAGAACACAACAGGTTGAGTCAGTTAGTGATTTTATGCATTCTATACATAAAATACATATTATATAACCAATTAAATAGAGCGTAGACGATGTAGAAGAACACATACAAGATAGCATAAAAAGAGCAATTGGGTTATTTGAACATGATTTATTTAAATAGACTGAGAATGGATATTAGAGTTTATATATTTGTGTTTTAGAGAAAAAACTCATATATTTACAACACGCGGAACCAAGGCAAATATTAAAAATTCAGAAGAATAAAAGTAGCTATGAATATAATAATAAGAGTGAACCATTAAGACATATTTATAGGCTGTACCTAGTTCATTACTGTACTCAAGTTGTGGAAGTTGATTGTACTGGTCCAGTAGATGAGACTATATACTCTAAATACAAGTCAGATGTTTAAAAACGAGAAATAATTGTTAAATTGCGCTCACTAAAATGAATTTTTATAGGGACAGATTTTGTATATTCATAATAATGTACTAATACGGAACTATATTATTCGTAATTATATATATATATATATATATATATATATATATATATTTTTTTTTTTTTTTTTTTTTTTTTTTTTTTTTACATTTGTCACCACCACTCCTCACGGGCAGAGCCCTATTCAGGGAGGAGGTGTTGCACCACCAAAGTTTCATCCGCTATGGCAAATTACGCAGGAAGTGAGCAAACGAGGACGGGCAGGCTTTAAAATTGAGGGAGATTTAAATTCAGCAGGGTACACAAGAAGATGAAGAGAATTCCACAGAACAGAGGGTGCAGAAAGAAAGGAAGCACGGCCGACAATCGAACTAACCTGGAGTTACAAGCATCCCACACAAAACTCTGGGTGCGCAGACAAAGCACCCTTGGTGCTACGAGGGCGTCCGTAAAGGGTGGTGCGTACCCGCGAAGTGGTAAGTTCCCTCGTAAAAAACCTGCCGCTGTGCGATTGTACCTATAGAAAAGAGATAAAGCACCAACATCGTGCCGCCAAGATGGAGGATCAAGTGAACTAGAAAGTACAGGAGAGTTTATAAGTCTTTTTGCCTTTGACTCGAAACCATCCAAAAGCCGGATGAAACCTGAGCCCCCCCCAGATAAGAGAGCAGTACTCCATACAAGGCGGATGATGAGCGCTTGGATTGTATAACTGGGAGAAGTAACAGTGTGAACGAGAAAAAAAATCTCGCAGGGTGCTTAAAATCATTCCCGTTTCTTTGAGGCGCCGCCTAGCAACCATTGTGGTGATGTGAGAGAAAGTTTCCGAAAGAATTTAATTGGAAAACGGTGCTTTTTGAAGATGCTAATTAGGGTTGGACTAGCACCGGAATTTTGTGCACCTCACCGCACCACATCAGAGTAAGCGCGTCAAGAACTGCATCGCATCAAAGGTCTTATCAGTCACACCGCACCGCACCGCATCAGGGTAATCGCACCAAGAACTGCACCGCAGCAAAGGTCTTATCAGTCACACCGCACCGCACCGCACCGCATCAGAGTAAGCGCACCAAGAACTGCACCGCATCAAAGCGTCTGTTTTATCAGTCACCACCGCACCGCACCACCACCACACAGAGTAAGCGCGCCAAGAAGCTGCCACCGCATCAAAGGTTCTATACATCACACCTCACACCCGCACCGCACTCACGTGCACCACACATTACAGAGAGTAAGCGCGCGCGCAAAGAACTGCACCGCAGGCAAAGGTCATTATACAGTCACACCGCAACCGACATACAATCAGCATCGAGAGTAAGCGGGTCACCAAGAACTGCACCGTGCGATCAAAGGGTCTCTCATCTAGATCCACCACGCATGAACGCACCGCATCCAGAGATGAAGGGCGCCACCAAGAACTAGCAACCGCATCAAAAAGCAGTAATTATCTCTCGTCCACAAACGCACCGCACCGATTCACAGAGTAACGTGCGAGACAACAGAACTGCACTGCATCAAAGGTCTTATCAGTCACACACGCACCGCACCGCCATACCGCACCAGGTAGTACGCGACAGCGCCTCAAAGAGAGAGGATAGCGACCAGACATCAAAGGGTGCTTATCAGTCACACCTGCAACCAGCACCAAGCACCAACCGCGCGCCACCGCAAACGCATCAGAGGAAGCGCACCCAATAGACTGCACTTCGTCAAAAAGTAGACTTAGATCATCACAGCCGAGCCACGCGACAACCGACACACACATTCAGAGTAGAGCGCGCAGAAAGGCACCGCATCAAAGGTACTTTATCAGTCACACCGCACCGCACCGCACCGCATCAGAGTAGAGACTACAACCAAGAACTGCCCACACGTGCGATTAAAGGTGTCTTATCAGATACCAAACCGCACTCTAGGCAGCGCACCGCATCAGGCGTAATTCGCGACAAGCACTAGCACAACGCGAATCCCAGGTCTATTATCTGAGTGCGAGCGAGCCGCCACCGCACCCATCAGGGTAAGCGCCACAGAGAAAATAGCACACACATCAAAGATACTTATCAGCTCCACCGAGGACCCGACCACTCTAAAACGTTTCGAATGCGCGACAGCGACTACACGCCACCGAGAACAAAAAAGCTCACCTACAGACACGTGCAACAGCATCTTTATATTTTTAAAACCAAGCACGCAACGAGGACATGTGAGAGTGTTCGTGTTCCCACAACTCACGAGCAGACCGACTATCACCGCACCGCCACCAATATTGCGCGCACCATGCACACACCGTCGACAGTCCAGCCGCATCGCAGCCGCGAACTACGGAGTGGCGGTCCGCACAATACAATATATGGGCCTAACATATAAAAAAAGTAGGCTCCAAATTTCAAGGTACTAATATATTAATAACGATTAAAAATGTCTATTATGACAAATAGAACTATTGTTTACGACTCCAATTAGGCAAAGCACTAAAAAGTCAGTGGAAGATACTTCTATACCAACAGAGGGAACGTAGATTGCCATATAATAGAACTAAAGTCTATAAGAATAGAGTGGAAAGAGTGGATTATTTAAGTACTATATATATATATATATTATATATATATTATATATAGAAATATATATAGTATATTATATATATATAATGTTATCATCATAAAAACACAGGTATATAAACAATTAAGTAAAACAAATATATTGCTAATTTTCAGAAAGCATATTATTATACGATATAGAATAGAGAACTATAATATCAGCGACATAATATGTATAGAGTAATTTATGCAGACCATATAAGTAACACATAGAATCTTAGTGTTTCTCTACTCACTAATATTCTAGCAGTGAGTATAATTATGGCAAAAGGTGTCTACCTCTTTGATGGTAGCGCGAGAAGACATCTATACCATGTAACTTCGCACGGCTGCGAGACCATACAGGTAGAAGAGCGAGAATATATATTGAAGTCAAGCCGAGTAAAATATCTACAGGAGGGATTTTAATTCTTTTTTCTCTCTTAAATTCTTTTGTCTATTTTGATTTATTCCTATATTTTTTAAAATTTGTGCGCGTCAAAAGGGAAATATTAAAAAAAAAAATTATCCCCAATTTAGGAGCTCGAGACCGACGGGGGAAAGTAACGAGGACAGAAAAGCGGGGGACGTTGTTCATTACCAAACTACTGGAACTGCAATTCCGTAGTTGAGAGCGCGCAGAGGAACCCCGACATAGGCACAAGACCAAATACCAAATATAGATGCGAGGAGAGGGGTGCCGGAGTTCGCCGCGTGAGGGGAAATTATAGCTCTATGGATCTCCTGAGCGTCTGCATTTCCGTTCCCCCGGCAACGGCAAGAGCGAGAGGACTGTCCGACTCCATGCTCTTTGCTGCCCTTATAACCCTATTGAGATATCCTATATATATAAACCAGGAAACAATAAAATCGATTATCAAATTAAAGAAACAAAAGAAAAAAAAACCTCCTTTAGAATTTTCGCTGATTCCAAATATATAATTTGTTTTACTGTAGGTGCTGCCGTTCTCGAATTACATGATGTCAGCTTTAGACCGACAATGATAATAATATTTTTATGCCATTATAAAAATATTATATATATAATATATAAGTGTATATATATATACTATATATATCAATGATCCCTAATTTAGATATTATAGTATAAATAGTTAACTGTTTATATGAGTTAGCATTATAATTGATAAGTGGGATAAAAGTGAATATCATTATTATATATATAGGTGTGATTAAATAATAAATATTCAATAAAGGTACTATCAACACGTAAAATCTCAGTGAAAGAATGTTATTATATTATATTTATATATATATATGTGTATACGGTTACTATTCTCTCTCTCTCTCCACTTTGTGATTAAAACTGTGGTGTTGATTCCAATAGTAGTCGCAGAACATCATACTGCTCTAAACTAATGACATCGTGGTGATTCCAATAATAGTTGGAAATCTGGGTGTAATAAAGAAGAGTCTTATAAAACATCTGGAGAAGCTCCCAGTATCTGTCAACACACTGGAACTGAGCTTAATGGTTGTAAGAAAGAGCATTGCAATCTTGCGAC
>JABUQX010068375.1:5000-26593 GCA_015478945.1 Trachelipus rathkii | reverse complement strand
CCCCTCCACTCTATTCTTCCATTTCTCCATTCATTCTAACACCATTTCCTTGCCATCCCCAACCTCGAAATTCTTTTTTCATTAACCCGACCATATTACAATGTGTGAATAACCAAGGAGGACATAACACAATCCCTGTCTTCACCTCCGCCTTATTAAATCCTATAAACCCAATCCACCCATTGACACCATTCTATTCTTACACACGCTTCACTATCTTCCATACATACTTTGATTCCAATTCAGAAGCCTACACGAACACCATATATCACTAATACCTGCCATAAAGCTTCCCGTGATAAAATCTGTTAGCGTTGTTGGTTGTTAGGTTGAGGCAGAGCAATTTTAATTCCTCTGCACCCTGGAATTTTCTCAATCATTTGTTCTTTCTGGCCTCACTTATCTGAGACTCGCATCCTCTACCATACTTGTGGGCAATTACATCTTCTCCAATCAGTCCTTTCAGTCACTCGAACCGCACCTTTCGACCAAAATACCAGGCATATACCTTTTCCCTACAACCACTCAATAAAACTAATTCTCCTATATTTCTACAGTTTCCCCTTTTTTTTCTCCCTTCCCTTATATAAAGGGTTACTATTCATGACGCTCTCCCCCCAATCCCTTTGAAACTTAAACAGCCCTCTATAAACGCTTTAATACACAACTCCCAAATCCCAATCAATCACCATCTTCCCTCCGTTTCTTGCATTATTTCACCCAGGTAATTCATCATACCTGCAATTTACCCCACGTTAAACTTTTCACCGTCTTAAAAACCCATTACCTCCCCTCTCTTATAATAACCTCATCCCCCAAAATACTATTTCCTTCTTCAACCATCAAACCACACACATTCACTATCGACTCTTCATTACTGGTTAATATTGTTGCAGATTTTCGGAAGTGTTCTTTCCACCCCTTCCCCCATCATCGTTTCATCAGGTACAAAAACACCATCCCTATCATATATTTCTAAGCAGATTCCCCCCCACCCTTATTTTTCTTCATTCCTTAACCTTTTCGCGATTCCTTTCCAGAAAAAAAGCTCCTACCCCTGTAAGACGCCCCATTCATCCTCCTTTCCAAACTATAATATATCATATATAATATATATATATATATAATATATATACTATATATATATATATTATAATATATATATATATATATATATATATATATATATACTATATTAATATATATATATATTATATATAATATAAATATATTATATATATACTTATATAAATAAATTAATATATATCATATATATATATATATATAATATATAGTATATATATATATATTATATATATTATTATATATATATATATATATATATATATATATATACCCTTATATATAATATATATATAATATATATATTAATATAATATATATATATATATAATATATATATATATAATATAATATATATATATATATATATATATATATTTTCTTTCTTCTTCACCTTCCTCTCTCCCCAAGATTGGGGTAAGGTGCTGTACACGGCCATCGGAAAAGAAAAGCAGTAGGAGGACAGGACAAACGTCGAAAAGAAAGCCCAGCCCTTACCGCGCCCCTCTCTGTACATTTAATTTAGTAGAGAGGCTCGTCACAAGACAGAAAACCAACCACCTAGAGCAATCATGGGACCCAGCGATCGGACCCCACTATAGTAAATCGTCAATGTAAGTGTTCATCCCTTGGCCAGGGGGCCACAACCAATGCCCCCATACAAAACCCCGCCCTTCTCTCTCCTATCATGCACCTTATTCTCGCCTCGTCTCTGCCAAACTCAACATTTCTCCCTTCAGACATGCGTTCACCGACTCAATCTCCCACTTTCTCTTTCGTTCTCCCAGCGTTCGGTTCCCAACGGACCACTCACCACTATACATCCGCTTAACCAACCGCATATCATTCATCCTTTCCACATGACCCAAACCATCTCAACGATACTTTCATATTCCTCTCATTTACCCCTTTTCTTCACACCACACACAACTCTCTAAATACGTTCATTCCTCTCTTTAAATCAATTCTTCTCACACCAGCACACCCCAAGATTGTCCATCTTAACACATTGAACTTTACATCCCTTTCTTATTCCAGACCATAGGTCTCGACTACCATACAATAACACAGTAAACAACATACCCTCATGTAAACCCTAGCGCCCTCAAGACTTAGTCCCATTACATCAACCAACGATTTATTCTAACACCGTTCCCTGCCATCCCACAACTTTCCTACTACACTTCATCATCCGTTCCCTTCCCTTCTCACCAACATATACCCCAAATATTTAAACTCAGACACTTTTCTAGCTGCTCACCATCTAACATAACCACACTGAGGAGTGTCCTCACTCTCACAAAACCATAACCTTACTCTTATCCACGTTTACTTCAAGCCCCTCCTTTTACACACCACTTGCCAAATCTCTCTACCAATCCTCCTCAAACTCTCTTTCAGATTCGCCACACACACAACACAACACACTTTAATATATTATATATATATATATAATATATATATATATAATAAAATATATATATATATAATAATATATATATTATATATATAAATTATATATATATATATATATATATATATATAATAATTATATATATAATAAATATATATATATATAGTATAGTTAGTTGGATGACGATAACTTCATCTATCGTCATCGAAAAACGCAGATATTTTTTTAAATCTCCATCTTCATTCGTCATCGGCAAATTTCGCCATTATTTTTGCCGATTAATTGAACCAATTATTAAGAATTTGAATAATATTTAAAACTCAATTAATAATAATAAAAAAAATAATAAATAATAATAATAATAATAATAATAATAATAATAATAATAATAATAATAATAATAAAATAATAATATATATATAATAAATATATATATATAATATAATTAATATATATATATAATAATATATATAATATACTATAAAATATATAATATATATATATATATAATATATATAATAATAATATATATAAATTATAATATATATAAATTATAATATATAATTATACCCATTTATGCTTATGTATGTATACCCATTCCAGTGCCTAATGGTTGGCCTTTCTGTTATGCGTTCATATCCACACTCATCCTTCCAGACAAACAATCATATACACATGGACTTATATCCCACCCCACTTCTAAACAACACTTACAGAACAGTCCCTATCCTTTATATCCATACGTTGTAGGGAGACAGAGAAAAGAAAAAAATGCCACACGTATGTCCTGCGTTTGTCGATTAGAAGCGACTAACGGGGTGTAGTTAGTTAGGCTGCCTACTACCACTGATTCTTTTGCCAGAATGCTATATGCATGCCTCGGAGAAGGTCGTGATGGCAGTAAGCGCCCTTTCCTTTCTATCCTTCGGCGAAAATGTATGATTCGTACTGTATATGAAATTCTCAGAGAGAAGTAATGTTAGGAGATGAGGAGAAGTGAGATTTAATTTTTAGAAAGGGCAAAATTTGATTTGCTCCGCTGTGACCGAAACAAAGATGAAAGAAACGTGAAAATGAGATGGTTGTGTGTAAATCGTACTGTTTTTGCTTGTGGAAAGGAATGAAGAGGGGGATAGAAGGATTTGCAATTCTGATGATGTGAGTTGTGTTAGAGAAGCTATGTAATTAAATTTTGTAAGGTTGGTGATATAGAGTCTAAAGTGTTAAATAATTTGAAAAAGCAAAATTGGTGGTGCGACATATGATCCCACGAGACGTAATGAAAAAGAGTACGAATTTTTCTGGAAGATATCCCTGAATGATATGTTTTGGATGGGAATAGGAGATTCAGTTCATTGCCACATATCTGCCCATTCAAGGATTTTTTTTACAGTGTCACCACCACTCTCGAGGGCAGAGCCCTATTCAAGGAGGGGATACCTCAAAAAAGTTCACCCTCTAGCGCAAATACGCATTGAAGCACAGGACGCAGGCTTTTAAAAGTGAGGAATAAATTCATAAAACGAAGGAGAAGAGAATTTCCACAAAAACAGAGTGGTGGGAAGAAGAACACCACAGCAAACTAGCCTGAGTTACCAATATCAACACAAATACAGCACTCCTTTTACAGCACTATTGTGCTACAAGGCCGTCGTAAAGGTGGTACGCGAGTGATAAGTCCCTCGAGCACTTGTCGCCTGCGGTTACCTATAGGATAGAGATAAAGCACCAACAATCGCCCGCAAGATAGAGGGTCAAGTGAAACGGAAAGTACAGAACAGTTTATAAGCCTATTTGCCGTTGACTCGACCCTGTTCCGAAAAGCCGGTTAAAACCCAGAGCCCCCTCCCCCAAAATATGAGAGCCATTTACTCCATACATGGCGGTAATGAACCTTCGTATAGCGGTAGCAACGGAGAAAAGAGGGAAAGTCTCACAGTCTATCTAAACAGAACTCCAGTTCTTTGAGGCCGACCTAGCAACCGTTGTGATGGATTTCCAAGACATTTTTCTGTTCATGTTAAGGCAAGATATGTTTATATTGTCAACAGAGAGACGATCTAACACGAGAAGAGACAGGAAATAAAGTATTTTGGAAAGGAGATTGTAAAATTGGGTTCTTTAAATAAAATTGAATGTCAACAAAGTATTTCTTTCCCATCAGCAGAAATAAAATCGGAATTATTAAACGAGAGAAATTCCAATAGTATAAGTGGGAGTAGAATTGATATGAGTTAAAAGAATGAAGGGTGATCATCGGAATACGAGTGGAAAGAGTTAAGGTGCAGGTGAGAAGATCATTATAAAAGTAGGAATAAAGACAGAACCCTGAGGAAGCCACTACTATTGTGACAGAGAAAAAAAGAAGAAGTCGCCCCATCAACAACACCCGATATTGAGAGATTTTATTTGAAAGAAAGCCAGATATAAGTAAGCAAAGAGAAGAGGGAAACCCCCCAAAAGAGGGAGCTTGGAGAGCAAATGACGCGTGCATACACGGCTCCTCAAATGCTTATGGATATGTCAAGCCGCCACCACCCAAGTCTCCCCGTAGTCTAAGAGCGAGAAACAATATCGGTTTAAACTAAGGGAATGATATACTCGCCAGTAGATAACTTCGTGCAACAGCAGCCGTACTGGAACGATCCCGGACTGATGTTCCAGATAAATCTAAGAAGTAGTTGAAGAAAGGGTTTCCAAAGTATGTCTAGATAAATACAATGAGAGTACAGGGCGATTAAGTGTTAAAAAAGATCAGAGCGGCTTTCCTTTTTTTCGGAACAGGAATAGGTTTGACATGTGAGAGCTTCCAATCACTGCGGCGGGAAAGTCTAGTATGAGACATAAGAATATAGATTGAGCGAAGACGAGACGACGAACCTTAGCATTCAAGTGGAGAATTCAGCACACAATCATCAAAGATCGAATAAGAAGGAGGAGAAGGCAATAGATACAGAAGTTGCTAGAGATGAAAAAGATTTTGTCATAGGGAAACAAGCGAGGTTAGCGCACTTTTCCCTTTGATAAAAAGCCAGCTTTTGCTCGTCCCGATAGAGATTCCCCTCGAAACGAATTCTAGCTGAATGAAGAATACGGAGAAGTGATAGGAGAACGAGAATGTTTCCACACCCGATAGGCACACTGTCTCCTAGCCGTGAATGGCCCAGGAGAATAAGCACGATTCGAAACCATGGAGATTATGAGCAAAGGAAAGATTTAGTTAAAGGAAAGAATGAGAAATGAAAAATTTAGCGAAAATAAGAAGAACCTGCTATCCATCAAAACGATTACCAGCTCCCTCCTTATCTTTTTAATATTAACATCCATCATTATTCCCTTATTTGAGAGCCAATTGGTAATATCATCTGCCACAAAATTGGAAACCTAACATTTAAGTCCCATAATGAGCTAAAATATTTTATACACTATGAGAACACCCGTACCTAAAAGAAATCTACGACCACCATAACATTCCCTCATTTCCATTAATACCAATCACTTTCATTTCAACTGATTAACTATTCTATTATATATTAATTAATTATATTATTATATTATTATTATTATTATTATATATATTATATTACTATTATTATTATTATTGTTATTGTTATTGTTATTATTATATTTATTACATATTATTATATTATTATTATAATTATTTATTATTATATTTTATATTATTATAGATTATTATATTATATTATTATATATTTATTATATATATATTATTATATAATATTATTATTATTTTTTTATTATTTTCATTAAATTTTTATTATTTGTTTTATTATTATATAATTATTATATTATTATATTAATAATTGATTATTATTATTATTTCTAATTATATATTATTATTATTATTATTATTATTAATTGAACTAAGAATCAAAAATTTTGATCGCTGCTAAAATAATTGCGGGAGGTTGAACCCCTGACCCCCCTCGAGATCTATTATATACTATATAATATAATATAATTATATATAATATATTATATATTATATATATTATATATATATATATTATATATAATATATATATATATAATATATAGATATATATATATATATATATCTATATTATAATATAGAGAGAGAGAGGAGAGAGAACGAGACGAGAGAGAATTTTTTAAAATAGTTTTTTTCAAAATTAATCGTCATCGTCATCGTCATCGTTATCGGCAGCATATTTTTCCCAATCGTCATCGTCATCGTCATCGGCAAAAAAAATTTCATAATCTCTCCCATCACTAATATATATATATATATATATATTAATTATTATATATATATATAAATATATATAATAATATATATATATAATATATATAATAATAATATATATATATATAATATAATATAATATATAATATATATAATAATATAATTTGCATGCGAATGGCCACACCGCGATGATACTACTCCCAACTACGATAAACAAATGAGCTAAGACATCTTCAAAGATATTAATTAATAACTTTAAACAAAGGTTTAGAGGTAAATAAATAAAATAGTCACGTTAAAGGAGAGAAATGAGAGGATAACAGGGTTTCCACAATTCGGAACAGTCCCAGACAAAAAAAATTGGTCAGGGATAAGCAGGAGGAAACGTTTAAGATATGCTGAAAATCAGGGAAATTCCAAAAAAAGTCAAGGGAAATTTTTAAAAATTCAAAACATGATGAAGGGATATGAACGCAGGACCAAGTTGCATTATTTTTGATATAATTTTTTTTCCTTTTACGTTATTAATCTGTTGGAATTAAGAATGATGTTGATAAGTGAATGAAAAAGGATGGGCGAGGAATGACAATTCCATAAATCTCCTTCTATTCTGTTTCTTTCTATTTTTAGTTACTATTGCTACTATTTCTTTCCTATTCTGTCGTAGAGGTTGTTCCAAGTTCATCCTTTTGATTGAAGATGATTGGTGTATGGATGTGTTTATATGACTTTATTGACTAATCTATTTTTCTTTTTAGGGATTTATACTTTTGAGGGTGTGTTTTCTTTTTTTTTTTTTTTTTTTTTTTTTTTTTTTAGAGGTTTGACGAAGTGATTTTGGATATTTTGCTGCAGTTGAGGTATTGTTTATTTATTTATTAAAATTGACTTCAAACAAAAAAAAACTAACTTTAAACGACCAGTGGGGTTGGAAGTCAAACTGAACCCACAGTTGATCAGGTGGTTGGGTAAAGGACCTGATGTTGTTCCAAGGCATACTGTAAAGTATATAAAAAGAAACTTACTTTAATCTAATCAACATTGGACGCCAACCCCCGAAGTTTTCACATTCACAGACGGAAACCATTTTGAATTAATCCAAAAACTTGCAGACTTACCATCATTGAAATAGACATTTCTCGATTAGTGTTCTCTAAAATACAAATATAGTGAAAAGTTGTGTGCACTTGAAAAATTATCCATTCCATCAAAAACTTTCTAATCCATACTCAACCGATTGTAAATGACCCCTGAGTGTTCTATTAATAGCCAAACCAAAACCAGTTTATCAATCAGTTCATCTTTTTGCATTAAAGATGATGGATGTTACAAGATCTGGAATACTATGGGCATTAAAGGTCGTGTAAGATAAAATATCCTTTTAAACTTTTCTGCTCAATTGAGGGGAAACATTAAAATTAATGTTTCCAGATAGTGCAAGTTAGCTTCAAAATTTTTCTTTAAAAATGGGGCCATGAAATGTAAAGAATGTGATAACCATGAACTTGCATCACCTTAATTTTTTCTAGAAAGCAAAAAGCAAACAATACTACTCTACTTTGCAGCTGAAGCTCATTCTACCCGTTGAATTAGAATAAAAATCAAAAATATTTTTGTGATGTATTGTCTTTCAAGAGACTTGATTAGTTTTTTATTCTATAGTACCTGCGGGGAATCAATGTTATGTGAATTGTGCAAATTATTAATTAGGGACTGCATTATATATAGTTTGGCATGGAAAAATGCGACAGTGTGTTTTTATAAATTAAAAAAGGCAATTTTATGGAGAAATCTGAGAAGGACATTAGTCTGATTCCTCACAAGAACCCATGCACCAATCTATAAGATCTCATGAAAGTATTCCTAAAGTTCCTAATCACTCAATAAATGTTGACAAATGTATGCAGACTGCCCATAGGAGATTTATTGAAAGAAGACACTCAAAGATGGTCCAAAACCCAGAACCAAGAAGAAGAATATAATAAAAAGGTTGAAAAAAAGAAAAAATCATCCATAACAGATCTATATTGCTTGCCAAGAGAAAGGGAAAGAGGTAAAACTGATTGTAGAAGTGAGAAGACGCCCTTATTAAAACAGAAAATTCAGATGCTTGAGATGAAAAGTTAACCTAAATCTCCCCATTTTAGAACTTTTTTGTGATCACGCATGGACTTATTCACCTAGTCCATTAATGTAAGCTTTTTAATTTATTCCTTTTTGTTATAAATAACGTTTACTTTTGAAAAAAAATTAAAAAAAGGAGCGTGTTGTTGGACGGCATGCGGAAAGATAGGCTTGCATTAACTAAAAAAATTAAAAATATGTTTTAAATTCATCCGATGATGCATAAACAGTTCAAAGTAAATTTTCAATATTTTAATGTATGAACTGAAGTAAATAGGCTGCAATAATGATTAATAGATATTGTATATGCCAAAATAACGAACACGCTGGTAGTGAAAATTTGCGCGAGTTTGGTCAGGAATGTCGGAAAGTCAGGGAAATCAAATTCAAAATTTCAGTGTGAAACCTGGATAACATTCACAAACACGATGTATCCATCATCACTCTTACACACAAAAAAGAATCATCGGGCTTTTCCCACTGAAGTTCTATCGTCTCAGGAACTCTATGTGGTAGAACGAACAATTGCGAATGATTGGGGCAAATGTTTCTTTATGTGATCTTTTACGAAGACAATTTATTTGTGTTTTTTTGGGAGGGGAAAGAAGAGTTGTGTAAAATTAGTCTTTAATTAATATCTACAAGATTGACTAGATAGCTCCCATAAAACACGTGACTGATAAAGGACAGTAAGAATTGAATACAAGAGTTTACTTGATATGAATATTTAAATATTAACTAAGACAAATAGATTCCAGAAGAAGGAGTCAAAATTCACCTAAGAAGGTTATTTCTACAGATTAAATAGATTAAAGAACGAAAGATTAGCTGAACGAATCTCAAGTAACAGGTGTTTTCATGGATGGGGATTCCCCTTCTAAGCAGTAACTCATGTAGTCTAATTTTTTTGTTACTTGGGAATAAATTCGGCCTTGGAACGAATTAATCTTTTTTAAATTAATTGTAATGGGGAAAAATGATTTTGTTTTCGAACAACTCGTTTTTCAGCCATCTTTTCGGAATGGATTATAGTCCAAAACCAAGGTACCACTATTTGCCAATTGGGTTATAGCTGTATTCCCTATGTGTTTGAGATGTTGTCTGAGACTGTGGCTGGTGGGTTTTTAAAGGTTGATTTTATGGAATTTTCTAGATTCGTAGTGGTTATTTGTATTGTTTTTTTAGTGTTTTTTTTTTTATTTTCTTGAGGGCTTTGATAATTTTCCTATTTTGTGGGTTTGTGGCTGTATTTAGCGAAGTGTGTTGCGAGGGTGTTTGGAGGTTTGAGGGTTTTGTGAATTTTGATTTTTGATGGATTCATGAATACGTGGTTGGTGGTTTTTGCGTTTTTCAGGATGTTTTTTGTTTTCCACATTCTGATGATGATGTTAGTGTTTGGGAGGGAGTTTTTTTGTGAGAAAAGTTTGGAAATTATTCGAGGAGTGTTTTCGTTAGGTTTATGATTTGGGTGTTTAGGGTATTGATACGTGTTTGAGATTGTTGTGTTTGAGCTGTGTTTCTGTGTGAATTACGTTGTTTAATTAAGGTTTCTATTTCAGGGGTTAGGGTTGGATTGTATTTTTAAAGGTATTCTTTGGGGATATTTTGGTTTGCAGCATTTTGAATTGAAGTGGTTAGATTTTGGATAGCTTTGTTGAGGGTAGAGGTGGTTGTGATATTTAGAGGAGGTAAGTTGTTTTCTAAGTGATCAGTGAAATTTTCCCAGTCGGCTTTTTTGTAATTTGTGTATGTTTTCCTGTGAGGGGAGTTTGTTTTATTGGAGATTTGATATTTAATGATGATGGGAAGATGGTTGGAGTTTAAATCGTCTAGTGTAGACCAAAGTAGTTTGGTGTGTAGGTTAGGTGAGCATAAAGTTAGGTCTGAGGAAGTGTAAGTAGGGTTGGGATTAAAAAAAAACCGTTCGTTTTTTTTAAAAAAAAAGACCAAAGGCCAAAATTTTTTGTTTTTTTTTTGTTTTTTTTTTTAAATTACTTATTTTTTCATATATATCAAGTCTTTTTAGGGTATTTAGCATTAAAATACAGTAAATACAATATGTTAAAAGAGGTATACAATATATAAAGTAGAGTTTAGTACTTAATAAAGTTTTATTAGTGCTCTAGGGCATATAATTATTACATTTCACATGATCTGATTATTATATATATATATAATATATATATATTATATATATTTATATATATATATATATATATATATATATATATATATATATATATAATATATATATATATATATAATAATATAATATATATATATATTATATAGTTATATATATCTACCTTTTTCTCCCCAAGACTGGTGGTAAGGTCCGTAACAAGCATCAGAAAAAAAAGCAGTAGAAATATGACAAAAGTCGTAAAGAAAGCCCAGCCTTACCCCCCCCCCCCCTCTGTTTCCATTAATTAGTAAGGACTCGCGCCAGTCAGAAAATCCACCCTATAGCTTTACAGAGTGCGACGGACCCTCACTATGCATAAATCGTCATGTAAGGGTTCATCCCTTGACCCAGGTGGGCCAAAACCATACCCCCCTCACAAAAACCCAAGCCATTCTGCTCTATTTATGGCACCTATTCTGCTCCTCTGCCAAAAACTCACATTTCTTCTTCAGACATTCGGTTTACTGACTCATCTCCACCTTTCTTCATCTCCCAGCCGTCGGTTTTAACACACTCGCCACTATACTTCTTTTGCTTAAAAACCGACTATCATTCATCCTTTCCACCATGACCAAACCATCTCAACACTTTCATTTTTCGCTCATTTACCCTTTCTTCACACCACACAACTTTCTAAAAGTTTCATTCCTCATTTTATCAATTCTTCTCACACCTAGCATTTCCCTAAGATTGTCATGCTGAACAGCATTGGAACTTTAGATCTATATTCTTATTCCAGATCCATAGTCTCACTACTATACAATTAACCACACGGTAACCAACATTCCGACATGGTTAAGACGCCGTAGGGCACTAAAGGACTAGTTCCTTACAATCACCAACAATTTAATTGCACCAGCCAACCTTCCTGCCATTCACCAATTTCCTACTAAACTCTGCATCATCCGTTTCCCTTCTCTATTCCAACATATACCCTAAATAATTTAAACTCATAGACACTTGTTCCAGCTGCCTACTCCCCATCTAACATACCTTCACACTGAGGGACGGTCCTCACTCACAACCATAACCTAACTCTTATGTCTATGTTTACTTTCAAACCCTCCTTTTACCCACCCTGCCAAATCTCTCTACCTAATCCTTCTCAAACTCTTCAGATTCGCCACACAAAAACCAAATCATCCGCAATTAATAGGTAGGGCACCCTCCACTCATCTCCATTCATTCTAACTCCATTTCCTGTCACGCCCACCTTCAATTCTTCATAAACGCCATCCATATACAAATTGAATAACACGAATTAGACAGTTACACTACTCTGCCTCACTCCTCTATAATACTAAGACCAATCACTTTTGACACCATGTTATTCTTACACACGCCTCACTTTCGTCATCCATGCTTTTGATTCCATTCAGAAGCCTATCACCAACACTATATATCACTAACACCTGCCAAGAGCTTCCCTATTAACCCCTATCATACCCCTGTTTGCAAATCCTTAAACCTAAATACAAATTATTCATCCTCCTCTCATTTTCTCTACCATTGCTTCAATGTAAAGAGTTGATCCACACATCCTCTACTACTCCTAAACGCAACCTTGTTCTTCAACCAATCAGTCCTGTCAGTCACTCGGCACACTACTTTTGACCAAAACACCAGCATATATCTCCCTACAGCACTCAATAACTAAATACCCTATATTGCATACAGTTCCCGTTTATTCTCCCTTGCTGTTACAGAAAGGTACTATACTGCTCTCCTCCAAACCCTCGAAACTATACCCTCCAAAAACGCCTTTATTACACAACCTCAAGATCCAATCAATCACCATCTTTGCCTCCGTTCTTGATCATTTCACCAGTTAATTTCATCTATACCTGCAAATTTACCATTCTTCAACGTTTTCACTCTACCCATTTTCCTCCTCTTTGCTAATAAACCTCATCCCCAAAATACCTATTCCTTCTTGTACCATCAACCCACACACAGTCAGTTATCACCTCGATAATACTGCCAATATTAACAGATTGCAAAGTGTTCTTTTCCCACACTCCCCTCACAATCCATTTCATCAGTTACAGAAATCACCATCCCTATTCATATTCTAAGCAGGTTCCCTTATTTTTAATTCTTAACTTTCGCGCTTCCTCCAGAAGAGCTTTCCTATTCCCTTGCATGTTCCATTCATCCTCCCTTTCCAACATTTCATTTTACCTCTTCTTTCTCTTCGAATGCATCTTTTTAGCATTCCTTTTTTCCTCCTTATATAATTCCAAGCATCTTTTCTTTTGAAACTTCTATCATTTGATTTAGTACATTCAACCATGCTTCTTTTTACTTTTAACCGCCTGCATCACCTCTTCATCCACCACTCATGTTATCATTCTCCTACTTTTAGCACAAACCCACATTTACTTCTTGCACTGCCTAACAATTGCTTCTTCATTTGCTTACAGATTTATTCAGTTTAAAACTTGTTCACATTCAACTGATTTACTTGCGAGCGTTCTTACATACTTATCCTTATTACCTTTTTCACTAAACTTCTCACTCTTAATTTTACCCACTTCCTTCTGTATCACCTTCCTCTCCATCCAAGTCCCCACTACCTTAATTTTACATAGAACAACATAATGATCCGATTAATCCCATTCCTAAACCCTCACTGAGTTTAACATCCAATACATACTTCAACATCTCCTTGCTTCACCAACACAAAATCAATCATACTTTTCACTCGATACCATCTCTACCTTACAACCAACTCTAGTATACTTATGGATATCTTGTGTTAAAGAAGTATTATACACACTATACCTCTCCGCCTCACAGAAATCAATGCACCTTCCTTTACCCATTCTCATTTTCTTCCTGACACCCAAAAACACCTGTTTATAGCCATCCTTCTTTTTGATCGTATGATATATATATATATATTATTATATATATATATAATTATATATATATATATATATTATATATATATATGGTTATATATATATATATATATATATATATATATATATATATATATATATATATATATATAAAAAATATATATATAAAAATATATAATATAATATATAAAAATCAGTATTAATAGTCAATATTTTGGCCTAGAAGGGGTATTGGTACTACTGTATAATTTAAAACATCTTTAATATACATAAAAAGAGGTAGCTAATTTAAAAAAAAAAAAAAAAAAAAAAAAAAAACGTTTCTGAGTGAATTACGTTGTTTAATTAAGATTTCTATTTCAGGGGTTAGGATTGGATTGTATTTTTAAAGGTATTCTTTGGGGATATTTTGGTATGGTAATTTGGGTTGTTGAGACTGTTTAAATTTTCAAGGTTTGATATGATATGGGTTCCTCTGGGGTCGGCACCTTGGGCGTTGTACCATGATGGGTGATGGGCGTTGAGGTCACCTTCCATTATTAGATTTGGTAGGTTCGAGAAGTGGGAAAGATTTGGTTTATAGCTTTTGGGGCAGTGTGGTGAGGAATGGAGATGTTTATTAGGTTGTGTAGTTTTTTGTTTATCATTATTGTGAAAGATTGTAGTTTTGTAGTCATGTCATTTAGTAGTGTTGTAGAGTGTGGGGTGGCGTTTAAATGTAGGGATGGGAATTGTGTATGAGAATTAGCAGAGAGTGATTTTTTGGGGTTTGAGGTGAGTCGATTGTGTCATATCGATAAAATTTTAGTTTTGGGTAATTTTCAGGCAGGCAGGCTTCTTAGATCATTGCTATGTGTATGTTGTGTTTCAGGAACTGACTGACTATCTTCCATATGTCCAAACCATCCTAATACACTTTCGTTTATTGTCTAATTTACGCTCTTCTTCACACCACACAGCTCCCTAAGGCGTTCATTCTTCATTTTATCAATTCCTCTCGTACATAACCCACCCCTAAGATTGTCCATCTTTCATCTGAACCTATATATTATTATTATTATTATTATTATTATTATTATTATTATTATTATTATTATTATTATTATTAAATAAATGCTACGACGAATCATTCCCTATTAAAACGAAAAAACTTGGTGCTAAAAGAATTCAAAACCCATGGCTAACACCAGCTTTTCTAAACTCTATCAACCAAAAACATAAACCCTACCGAAACTTTAAAAACAAAATTATACCATTCCAAGTGTATAACACATATGATAAACAATTAAAGGCAGTTCTTAAGAAAGCAAAGAGAAAACACTACTCTAACAAATTCCAGGATTGCAACGAAGACTCGAAGGCCACTTGGGGTTTAATCAATAAATTAATCAACAAAACAAAAAAAACTCACAATGTATATAAGAACTGAATTTAAACGATCAGTTAACAACAGACCAAAATAAGATCGCAGACGGACTAAACGAATACTTCGTAAACGTCGGTAGCAAATCTGAAGACGAAGCCTCCTTAGTCGCAACATCATATGAAACTTTCTCCCAGACTACGAGTCTCACTAGTCAGATCCAACACCCCATAAAAAAAGGTATTTCCGCATTAATTATATATCTATATTATTATTAATGTGATATTCATTCTATCCCCAATCACATCCTCAAACTCGCTGCCGACATAATAGCCAGCCCTTAAAACACTGTTCAATGAACTTTTTGACAGGAATTTTCCAAAATATATTCAAGACAGCAAAATGATTCCTATACCTAAATAAATAGATCCTGGGTCCTAGCAAAAAACTTTAGACAATAGCTATCACAAACGACGATTAGTTAAATATTGAGAAATTAGTTTTCAAGGGGCAGGTAACAGAATTATTTTTATATCAAAAATATTCTTAATTATTCACAATTTGGATTTAGAAAAGGACGTTCAAATGCTGATGCCCTCATTTGCTTAACCGAAAAACTGTACAGAATATAGAAAATAAAGACTCTCCCCTGCCTATTATTATAGATTTCACAAAAGGCTTTTTTGACTGATTGATCATGATTATACTATTAATTAAAATGCAACAAAATGGCTTGAAGGGACCAAACTTACAGATGAGTTTTATAATAGCTAGCTTAAAGTATATATATCTATATATCTATATATATATCTATAATGAAACAATCAGCCATTCACTTCACAAACATCAAATCAGGCGTACCCTGCAGGGCTCAATTCTTGGACATTCTTATTACTTCTATTTATACAAAATGATCTGTTTCAACTCTCATGACGCCTTTTTCAGTCTCTTTTGGCTGACGATACCTCCTTATATATATTATTGACAAAAAGATGCCGAGTTGTATCTCTTAAAGCAACTGACACATAACAAAAATAATGAAATGGATAGATGCAATAGCTTATCTAAAATTTAATAAACATCTTTACATTAATAGTTTAGACAATCAAACCAATTAACGATTTTAAAATATAATATTAACAATGTTAGAAACTGAATAGGGCTGCAAATGCCAAAATACTTGGATTAACAATCGATAAAAAGCTGACATTTAAAGAACATATTAAACAACTAGTGAGCAAACTAGCCAATTATATCTATATTCTAATAAAATTAAGAAATTTTGTACCACTTCCATTTTAGGAATTATTACTTATCATTTAAATATGGCGACCCTCACTTCTTACTGGCTCCTATCTTATGGTACCACAAGGTAACTCAGTAATTCACCCTGTTATAGTAACACAGAAAGCGATTTATTCGCCTCATAGGCAATAAGAAGAGACTTTTACAGCCATACACAACCATTATTCAAAAGCCTAGAAGTATTGCAGTTAAAGACTTCCAATATAGTATCACGTCCGAAAGAGATGCATAAAAGTATGCCATAACATATGTATGTTGACTTCTTGCTAGCAAATTTTTTATTCTATATCTCTATATGAAGGCGCCGGTCAAAGCAAAATAAACCTAACTAAGAAAATCGTTACATAAACCCTCCCTTCTGTTTAGATCTAAAAGATTAAGCCACTCAAAGCGTTCCAGCTACCAAAGCAGCTAACACTTTACAACTGCAATGCCACAAGCCTTCAAAACCGAAAACTCAACCAAACTTTACTAAAAAATTAAAAACGTATTACCTAAATAAATATTAAAATAACTAACTCATATATATATATCTAAAATCTAGCTACTACGTATTATTACTATTATTATTATTATTATTATTATTATTATTATTTTATTATTATTATTATTATTATATTGATTATTATTATTGTTGTTGTTATGTGTTGTTGTTGTTTGTTTTGTTGTTGTTGTTGTGTTGTGTTATTTATTATAATTATTATTATTATTATTATATTATTATTATTTATAAATTTGTAATTATTATTATTATTATTATTTATTATTATTATTATTATATATTTATTATTATTATTTATTGTTTATATTATTCATATTATTATTGTATATCATTACTATCATCATTATTATTATTATTCATATTATATTATATTATTATTATTATATTAATTATTACTATTATTATTATTATTATTTATTATTATTATTATCTATTATTATTATTATCATTATTATTATTTATTTATTAGTTTAATACTTATTATTATTATTATTATTATTTATTAATAATAATCATTATTATTATTATTATTATTATTATTATTATTATTATTTATTAATATATATTATTATTTTATATGTAAAGTATTATTGCTATTATTATTATTATACTTATTATTATTATTATTACTATTATTATTATTTTATTCTAAGCCATGTATGATAGCTATTATAATATATTGAAATTATATAAAGTTAGTCTGTAGATTATGATTATAAGTGTGTTGTTGATGTAATAATGTTTGTAATTTGTCGTAATTAGTTTTTATTATTTACAATTATTATGTTATAATCTATTATTATTATTAATTTTCTTTATCATTATATTATTGCTATTATTATATTGTTATTATTATGATTATGATTATTATTATTTATTATTATTATTATTATTATATTATTATATTATTTATTATTATTATTATTATTATTATGATATCATTATTATTATTATTATTAGTACTACTTTATTTATTATCTAATATAATGATTATTATTATTATTATTATTATTATTATATTATTATTATGTATATTATTATTAATTATTATATGTTTATCATAAGTTTTTTATACTTATTGTTATTAACCATATTTTGGGTCTCAAAGGACATGACATTTGTGTTGCAATTAATAGACCCATTTCAGATACTAGGAAATTATTTGTAATTATTATAATTTAATTGTTATTACATTAAATTGTTAAATATTGTAATTGTAAATAATGTAATTTTTCTATTCTGAATAAAAATTTATTTCTGAATTCTGATTATATTATATATTATGATTATTATATATAGTATATATATATATATATATATATTATATATAGTTATATAATATATAATATATATATTATATAATTATATATTATATAATATATATATATTATATAGTATATATTAATATATGTCCTGCGTGTCGTAGAAGTCGACTAAGGGGCGGTGGTAGTTGGGTTGGCTGCCCATTACCACCTATCTCTTGCTAGGAATGCTTGAGTGCCATGAACCTCGGGGAGATTTGGTCGCGTGATCGCCGGTAAACGACCTTCTAAACTTTCGGCGAATTGTATGAATCGTATGGGTACATGGGAATGTCAGAGGAATAAATGTTGAGGAGAAGAGGAGAGAGGTGATGGATGTATTGAGAAAGGGCAAATTTGATTTGCTCGCTGTGACTAAAGCAAAGATGAAAGGAAAAGGTAAAATTGAGTGGGTGTGATGTGAAATGTTTGCGTGCTGGTGTGGAAGGAGAATGAGAGAGGGAGAGAAGGAGTTGGAATTTTGAGAATGACCTGTGGTACAAAGCTATGGTTGACTTTGTGTGTGTGAGTCCTAGAATTTCTAATGCGTTAAATTTAATTGAAAAGGTCAAGGGTATGTGTGGTTGTGACGTTATGGTCCATCTGAGGGAAACGGTGAAGAGAGTACGATTTTTTGGGATAATGAATTGATGTTCGGGATGGGGTGAGTAGGAGCTTCAAGATTGATAGTGTTGGGGACCTGATGGTTGGATAGGTGATCAAATAAGGGATGGTATAAACAGGTGGTTTTGGGGTGTGGGGAGAAAATGAGAATGGTAGGAAGGTGATTGGATTTTTGTGAAGAGAGAGGTATGTGTTTATGTAAGTATACTTTCTTTAAACACTAAGAGTATTCCATAAGTTATGACTAGGTTGTGTAGGTAGAGATGGATCGAATAGTGAAAAGTATGATTGATTTTGTGTTGGCGTAAAAGGAGATGTTGAAGTTTGTGTTGGATTAAATCAGTGAGGGGTTTAGGATGGATTATCGGTATCATTATGTTGATCTATGTAAAATTAAGTTTATGGGGGGCTTGGATGGAGGGGAATGTGATAATACGAAAGGAAGTAGTTAAAATTAAGAGTGAAGAAGTTAAGTGAGCAAGGTAATAAGGATAAGTATTAAAGAGCGCTTGCTAGTAAAATGGTTGAATGGGAACAAGTTGAACGAACAAAATGGGTGGCAAATGAAGGAGCATGTTGTTAGTAGGTGCCCAAAGGAATTTGTGTGGATGCTGGCTAAAGTTAGGAAGTAAGAATTTAACAGCGAATGGTGGAATGAAGAGGTGATGAAAGCGGTTAAAAGGTAAAAAAGAATGGCGTGGTTGAATGTACTAAAAGCAAATGATGAAAGTTTCAAAGAAAGATGATGGAAATATATAAGGGGAAAAAAAGAAATACTAAAAAGGCTTATACATAGGAGAAAAACAAGAGCGTAAATGAAAACAGTTTGGAAGAGAGGATGAATGAGGACATACAGGGAAATAGGAAGCTCTTCTGGAAGAAGCGCGAGGAAAAAAAAGAAAGGGTTTTTTTAATAAGGAATGAGAATAAGGGGAATCTGTTTAGAATAATGAATAGGGATGGTGCTTTTGTAACTGATGAAATGATGTGAGGGGAGTGTGGAAGGAACCCTTCGAAAATCTGCACAATATTAACAGTAAAGATGAAGTGTTAGTGAATGTGTGTGGTTTTGATGGTGCAAGAAGGAGATAGATTGTTGGGGATGAGGGTTATTTAGTAAGGAGGAGTAATTGGTAGGGTGAAAAGTGGAAAGAACAGGTAAATCTTGCAGTATAGATGAAAATACTAGTGAAATGATCAAGAGCGCGAGGCGAGATGGTGATTGATGGATTTGGAAGTTGTGTAATTAAGCGTTTATGGAGGGTATAGTTCCAAGGGATGGAGGAGAGCGGTAATAGTAGTACCCTTGTTATAAGGTGTAAGGGAGAAAAGGGAACTGTAGAAATTTAAGGGAATAAGTTTATTGAGTGTTTAGGGAAGGTATATGCTGTATTTGGTTAAAGATGAGTCGAGTGACTGAAGGACTGATGGTGAAGAACAAGGTGCGTTTGGAGTGGTAGAGGATGTGTTGGATCAAATCTTTACATTGAAACAAATGATTGAATAAATGAGCGAGGAGAGAATAAATTATATTTAGGTTTTTATGGATTTACACAGGCGTATGAGTAGAGTTAATAGGGAAAGCTTTATGCAGGTAGTAGTGATATATGTTTGTTGGTTAGGCTTCTGAATGGAATCAAAAGTATGTATGACTGTAGTGAAGCGTGTGTAAAGAATAGAATGGTGCTATGTCAATGGTGATGGTTTAGGATTAATAGCGGAGTGAGACGAGGGTTGTGTTATGGTCTCCTTGGTTATTCAATGTGTATATGGGATGGGGTTATGAAAGAATTCCGAGGCTGGATGGAGGAAAATGGTCTGTTAGAGATGATGGAGGAGGAGTGGAGGGTGCCACCTATTGTATGCGGATGATTTGGTTGTGTGTGACGAATTTCAAGAGAGTTTGAGAGGATTGGTGGAGAGATTTTTCAGGGTATAAGGAGGGGGTCTGAAAGTAAACGTAGATAAGAGCTAAGTTATGGTGTGAGTGAGGACAGTCCTCAGTGTGAAGTATGTTAGATGATGAGCAGCTGGAGCAAGTGTCTGAGTTTAGAATATATGCTGGATGAGAAGACGGATGATGCAGATTGCAGAGTGTAGTAGGAAAGTTCAATGGCAGTGTGAATGGCAGAAAGGTGCTGGTGCAATTAAAATCGTTGGTGAAGTAAAGGGACTAAGTCTTGAGTGCGCTAGAGTCTTACATGAGGGTATGTTGTTTACCTGTGTTAATGTATAGTAGTGGGACTATGTTCTGGAATAAGAGTAGAGATCTAAAGTTCAATGTGTTCAGTGGACAATCTTAGGGGCGATGCTAGGTGAAAAGAATTAATAAAGTTAGGAATGAACGTATTAAGAGAGTCGTGTGGTGTGAAGAAAGGGTAAAATGAGAGAAAAATGGAAAGTATGGTTGAGATGGTTTTGTTCATGTGGAAAGGATAGATGATGTCGTTGTAAGCGGATGTATAGTGAGAGGTGTGTTGGGAACGACCGGCTGGGGAGACCGAAGAGAAAGTGGATTAAGTCGGTGAACGAATGTCTGGAAGAGAGAGAAATAGTGAGTTTGGCAGAGGCGTGAGAATAAAGGTGCGTATAAGGAGAAT
>JABUQX010068374.1:20000-52015 GCA_015478945.1 Trachelipus rathkii | reverse complement strand
AACCCCCTAAATGGCAATAAAAATTTCAGCACTGTTTATAATGCAATAATAATACTAGTTAATTTTCAAAACAGTAATAATTTTTCAACCTTTCAGTCTTTCCAATCCATTTGATAGATTCCTGGTTCTCCATTGGGTTCCATTGTCAATAACTGACTTCTTCAAATTTCTTTTAAACCTGTTAACCTGAGGTGAAATTTCTTAACACGCGACCTTTTGTAGGTCTTGCACATGAATTATATATAATAATACTATAATTATAAAATAATATATAATAATATATATATATATATTATATATATATATATAATAATATATAAAAATATATAATAGAATAATATAAATGATATATATAATATATAAATAATAATATATATATATATATATATATATATATAATAGAGAATGTTAAGAGAACTATTAAATTTATTAGTTCATGCTCTTGTCTTGTTATTTATTGCCATTCTCTTATGTAGAAAATCGTAAATTCATCGAAGTTAAATGTTCATATCCTTTCAGACCATAAATTTAAAGAATAACTAAAACTAAAACTTACTCACGAAATAGATTAAACCCCATTCCTTAGCGCATTAGGAAAGCTCGACAACTCTTCTTCTATGTGGTTCTGCCATTTTTACTGTAAGACACATCATTACTGACGAACTTACGTTTCTCTTCAGCACGTAAACTCAGCATTATTTGCCAACAGCCCATCATTTCACAGTTTGTTACAGATTATGGCTCTTTCATTTTGGTAAGTATCGATCATCAATACTACCATTATCTCAAAACTTTTCACAACTTTCTTTGGTTTTAAATAGAGGATTGCAGAAACACACCTCATGTATCCGACTTTCCTATCTCATAGGTGGTAAAAAGAATTCTTACTACGTTATTGAATACAAAAAATATTTTCTGAAATATATATATATAATTAAAATATAATATATATATATATAAATATATTAAAACTTCTAACAATAATACTTCATATATACTTATTAGTTGAACATGCTTATCATATTATATATATATATATAATATATTATAAATATAAGGATGTCAATTTTTATATCTATAATTAACTTATTTAAATTATAATTATTCAAAAATCGAAAGGATACAAAAAACCCTTTTTTTTGCGTAAAAACAATCCAATCAAATAAGCAACTTATTGATATGTAAAAATATTCTCATTATAGAGTATACTGGGTTAAAAAAATTGATCAACAAAACTTGTGGGAATTTTTTTTTAAACACCTTATAAATAACAAGAAAACTTTTTCAATTCTTATCAGCCATTATAATTATTCCTGCCTTAAATTGCACCCTGAATTTTATCGGCATTAAGAAACCAAAATTATCAGTCTTAAAGAAGGAGTATCCGGAACCCCCCCAAATTGGCTGTTTAGCCCCACTTTCAATATTGAAACAATAATTTATGGATATTTTGCCAAAATAGGTTGTATACCCAAATTCATAAAATCACGCAAACTTCACCACTATTTCAAGAAAGCACCCAATATATAAAACTGAGATCAAAAAATCTTATAGGGACCACACGAAGACCAGACACAATAAAGAAAATATTAAAGAAACATAATCTATAAGAAACATTCTTTCAATATTAGAGTCGGTTAATTTTTGCAAAATTTGCCGCAACAATTTTTATAACTCACGAAATTTAAGAAAAATTGGATAATATATAAGTATGTTTTTATATATATATTTTACTAAGCCAAATCGTTTAGTAGTTTTTTTCAATTCGCGAGTACCACTGGGAAGCAAACATCCACTGAGTTGTGTTTCCCTATGGGGCCCAGCAGTTCATCCCTAGCCTTGCCAGGATACTTACTTCACAGTGGAATGCAACAACCTGCATTCTGGCATACAGAACTTTGAGTCTCAAGTTTGGCCCACAAGCGCATGTTCTTCTTGCTGCGGCCAAAAAAGGTTTCCCATGACCACACTCATTCGTGTCGAAGTACAAAATACCGACGATGAAGTCACAAGTTTACAAATACCTAGATTCGTCACGGTTCTGCCGCAAAATGTCCTTTGCGACTTGATGGACAGCTGAAAACTCACCTCGCTTCCTCAACCACACAGGAATGCAATTTATAAACTATCGATACCCAAGCACATACCGGTGGCACAAGCGCCTTACAATCAGGGCCGCTATGAGTCAAAGAAAGAGTTCGAAGATGAGAAGTATCATCGTCCTTCCGATTACTCCGTCCCCATTCATTAACCGCCCATTAAGGTGCGGAACCAAGTTTAACAGTCCATTTGCACTCAGTTGAATCACTATTCTAAGCAGGTTCCCCTTATTCTCATTCTAACCTTTCACGCTTCCTCCAGAAGAGCTTCCTAGCCTTGTAACTCCCATTCATCCTCCTTCCAAACGTTGCATTACCTCTCTTTGCCTACAGCTACCTTTTATTCTTGTTCGCCTTATATAATCCAAAACCTTCTCTTCTTCGTCTTCTTCTTTCTTCTTCTCTACTTCTTCTTCTTCCTTATAGATATATTATATAACCCCTAAACAAGCTACTTATAATTTGTTCGCTGGGGCGCAGCTAATTTTCAAATTTATTAATTATAATTATTATAATTTATTATAAATATTTACTTGTGAGAAGCGATTCATGAATATTCAACGAATTGCTTCTTTATAACTGTGCAAATTATTTAATTATGCAAAAAATTGTATTACCTAAAACGTTTGTCATGGAGTTCTTAAACTTTGATGAATTAGAGAAGACGATGAATTTCAGAACCCAATCGATTGAAATTTCACTTCACATTCTAAATAATGTATCGGATTAACAGTTCACACTAAATTGAATTTATCCCTGACCTTCCCCACCTAAACTGCAAATTTCCTACCACGGATCTTATTTGTATAAAAATATCTATTAATAATTAGATATATTTATACTCAGTTCATACATTAAAATATTAAAATTTACTATTTTTTCATCACCTAATGAATTAAAAAAAAATAATTTTTTATAATCCACCTATACCTTACCCAAGCCGTCCAAAGCATTCTTTTAATTCAAAAAAAATTTTATTAACAAAAAGAATAAATAAATTAAAAGCTACATAATACCTAATGAATAGCGTCACACTGAACACAAAATCCTAAATTGAATAATAACTTTCTTCCAAGCATTGAATTTGATTTTATAGGCTCTCTTCTTTAAATCCTCAGTTTACATCTTTCCTGTCTCTTCAAGGGATTAATCTATGATAATTCTTTTCAACCTTTATTTCTCTTCTTCTTTTGACTCTTTAGATTCTTCAAATGCCTATGCCGAGCTCTACATGTCACATTTTTATGTAATAGAACTCATAATACTTCATGAATCTTATAGCAATCACTGTTCTTTATAAATCAGACTCTTCATTAATCTCCACTAAAAATCCTTTATTACAAAAAACCCTCCTCCCACTGTCGTATCCAGCAAAATACCACCAATCTTACTAATTCCACAATTCTCAAACATGATCCATGATAGAAGAAGAAAAAAACTCATCAAGCTTCTTATAAGGACAATCACCATCCAAAAATATTTGAATTTAATCAAGGTAGAATACTCACTGCAAATAATATTCTTCTTCTCTCAACAAATCTGACATATGGTCTTGAATGCTAAACAAATCAACTTGTTCCCTTTTCTCTGATAAAAACTATACTAATTCATGAGAACCATGACAGCTTGTACTCAGAACACTCTAAACCTGATCTTTTCTCATTATGCTCAGCGTCACCAAGTTTCATGTAAATCTATGCAAAAACTATTGTGTGTTATAATAAAATTGAACATAATTCTGGACAATTACGAACATTGTAATATGTACAGCATTACTGAAGGACATTTGACTCCAACACTGTCGTTATTAAAGTTAAGCTTTTATTTTTGCGTTGAAAGCATTTATAAAAAATACTTCCGACTTCACTGTAAACAAGAATCATGTTGTCAGTTTATTAGACATTTGTTTAACAACTGGTGGCATTCCCTAAAAAAAAAATATAAAACAAATAAAATTCATAATTCATACAGTCTTCTAAAAACACATCCCATATACAACACCTTCAATCGATAAGGTATAACTTGAACAACCTCTACAAACAGCAATAGAAAATATATAAAGAAACTAAAAAAAATAAAACAGAAAAGTAAATATTAATGTCATCCCGCCCACTTTCATCACATTCAATACACTCTCATTCCCAAAATTAACATAAGGGAAAAAAAAAATATATCAAAAATATTAAACTTAGAGATAATTTCATATTTTGAAATTTTAAAAGTTCCCTGACTTTAATTTCCCGACTTTCAGCAATATTTAAAACTCCCCATCAGGTTTTGCCCAGCACCAAAAATAATAATCAGATGCGCATGATATCCATATGATATAGCCATAAATATATCCATTTTTAATATTCAAAAGTTGTTTAAAAGTTCTTCTGATTTCTCTCTCTTCGCCATTCCTTTTAAAAAAATTTTTTGTTTCTTTGTTCCATATATATCATTTAAAATTAAGGTTTATCTTAATATAAGAAAATCCACCTTTCATGTTTAATTCACATTCGAAATTAAATTTACTCTGCTTTCAAAAACAAGCTAGTACAATAATCCTTGAAAGAAATGGAATTTGTGTAAAATTATAGAAATAATTTATTCTTCTTAATCATAGAAAGTGAAGAAAAACAACGAGTATTATAACAGGCCATGAATTTGACCGAGGGCATCATCGAGTCCGTCCGCGAAAGAACGTTTATGTTGTTCTCAGGGATACAAAAATAAAAGCAAAAGGAAATAAAGCAAATTGGAAAAATACAACTGTTAATGAGAAAAATTTCCAGAAAAAAGAAAAATATCAAAGAAAATTTGATGAATAACTACAGAGACTACTAAAAAGCTTGATGGACAACAAGTGACAAAAAATTTTTAGAGTAAGTGTAATCAAAAAGTTTTGAAACAAAGGAATGGGGATGCGAAATGACAATCCACCGTCACAGTAAAGAATTAAGACAGAAAAACACTCATATCCATTAACAAACCAGACTGATTGACAAAGACCTGTGTGACCTAAAAAACTCTCAAAAAAGTCTACCAAATCAAAAAGACTGAAATAATTGCATAAAAAAAAAATTAAAGAAAAACGTTTTAGATAATGATTAGTAAATGAATGAGAAAAGGAATATCATTTAAAATTAACAAAAGTGACCCAACAAATCAGCACTAAACAAAGTAAACACCTTATCGTACAAACAAACAAGAAAAAAGCAACTACAGCACATATCCACTTATTTGACATCAAAATGATGGAAGTAAAGGAACCCGAAAAAAAATTTTTTCAAATTTCCATGAAAATATAACAGCAGAAACTCTCTAATTTATGAAGAACCCATCCTGTGAGACGCCCACAGTATTTGTTAAGACAGGCTAAACCTAAAAAAAATCACGCATAATAATAATAATAATTTTTTTGATATGTTCAGACCACCACTCAGTAAGAAAAAATGTTCAATACTTTAGCAGAACACCAACAAAAGTTCCTACCACAAAACAAGAAAGTAAACTCCAAATGTTTACAATTATATAAAGATGTCAATAGCAGGAGTTGAAGCTCCCACTCAAATGAGGAATCAATAAAATATGAGCAAAGCATAGATATTATGTATCTTTGACTGAAAAATCTTTATAAAAATGTCAACTGGCTCCAACCACAAATATTATGCTAAGTATAGAGTATCACACAAGAACAAAAACAACAAGCATGTGAATCCTCTCTCACCAGGTGAACTCATCTAATAATATAATAGGTGTACAATAAAAACGGCGAAGAACACCTTCCTGCATACCCATTCTTAACAATTAAAAGTAGATAGCATTATCTACTCCAACACTCTCCCCAACATAAAAAACCCTGACTATAATCGAGTTAAAAATCCGTCAGATTCATACAGTAATCCAGGAAAATCGTATCTAGCTACCCTCCATGTAGCACGTCTGTGTTGATCAGCCGCTCGCCCGAACTCCCACATTAAACCCAACAGACCAAAACCTCATAATCCACAATTTGACACAGACTATACTTTTAAATTTAAAATCAAAACTGTGCCGCAAGCAACCAAAAGGCCTTCAAATCCGAGAATAACCAGACAAAATGGTACACGAGTTTGGTCTTTGAACCATAACCAACCATCAACCAACTCAAAGATCCATAGCAGGCATGTATAAATCGCATAAAGACAACTATACCACTCCCCATCCGTCTTGGAACCTCAGATTAAACAAAAGCTTTCAATTCCCCACAGCCATAACCAACCCATCAACCAAAAGAAATCCGATATGGCACAGGGTAAAATGCAATTAACAAACTCCCACTCCCCATCCGCTGAAGCCATCAGATAAACAGATAGTCTTGTCTCCTATAACATAAAGAACCCAACTTCACCGGATTGCCTCAGCTTGGTTACCGATGACCCAAAAGACACAATGCGTAAACCCATCCATAAGCCCAAACCATCCCAAAATCAGAATAAAAATAATCACAACCTTCAATTAACTCCATAGCAGATTTGTGCGGGAAAACCTTCTATTAAAAAGACAGAGCTGGAAACAGATCTAAATACTAGAATAAGAACAGCATATTCATTCCAGCAAGGCGTCATCCAGTCTCACCTTCAATCCCCCTCCATATCGAATCACCTGTTTCAAGCACACCATCTTTTGAATTTAAAGGCTACATACCATTATCTCTATATTATAGCACAGCTATAATCCAATTTACCATACAGGCATATTAAGTGAACACATGTCTCCTCCCCACCCCATGCTAATTAGTCCGTTAGAGTACGCAGTTAAACAACCCAAAAAATCTTTTAAATCCAATTTATAACAATCCATTGGGGATCATAATTCACCCCACACATGTCCAAAAATCATCCTAGGACTAACATTGGCTCCCCTTGAAAACTTCTAACAATTTAGAATTTCAAGATCCAAACAATTGGAAACACGAATAACGGTACAATGACCTATTCCACTGTAAACGATCGAAGGGAACGATGAACCAGATAGATTCGTTAAGCAGAAATCGCTAACCGCCCCGATATTAATTCCACGATCAAACGAACAATGAGATATGAAAAACCACAGTTTTATGCACACTGAAATAAATACCAACGTTGCTATAAGTCTTTAATCTCATAGTGGAAATAGCCACGACCAATTCACTGAGAATTGTATAAAATAGGAAAAGCATACCAATGATTAACCCTAAATAAGCACAGACTGCTGTAGCAGCACCGTCGATGAAAAGACAATAGACCAAGAATAAACTCCAAATACCAAAAAAGAAATCACTAGAAGGATATGGGAACCCTTTTGACCAAATTCTTTCCAAAAGATCTCATCTAAAATGCCATCTAAAGCATTCCCAACATCCACATCTAAACTGACAAGCCTCGTCAACACACACTAAAGTGCCTTCACCTCTTCAGCAGCTAAATCAGCACATTCATCAATTCTAGTAGCATTTGATGAAGCAGTCTCCTTACCTGATCAGAGACCCAACATCGTAACAATACCCCTACTCCAACCCCATCAGCACCACTCCCAATCACGCCTCTGTAACCACTCTCTTCCTCTTGGATCCCACCAAACGTTTCCATCCACCCCACAACAAGACTTTCCGATGACCTAAACCGTTCAACCACGGGTCTCCACTGAAGGAGTCTCAGAAAATTTGCATAGTTCTCGAGTTTCAGACTCACGATTTACTAACATCTGTATGATGCGTGTGAACGAATCAAAACAAATAAGTTTCACGGCAGGCACTTTTCCCCTTCATATCACTGGGGCACCACCTGCAACAGCAGAAGTCGGATCTACTTGACCATCAGCATATGGGAAGACAATATGAAAAGTAATAAGTGTCCAGAAAAACTATATATTCCATTTGGAAAATAAAGAATGGTAATCAAGGTTTCAAAAACTCAACACATTAGACCGGGCACGCTGAAACCTACACTCTTTAGCAAAAAGAAATAGAACAACTCTTCGATGCCTCACATACATTTACTTTAAAGCACGTTCCAGATTCCCTCCCCAAAATGAAAAACCAGTAACAGAACCCATATTACTTACCAATTATAACAAATATCCACTCTTTTTTAATACGCGTCCAAACATACAAAAGAGCTGATATCATCATACTTAAATATTAGCAAATAAAAATGATGATGAGCTAACTCCTAAAAGCTTTCTATGTATCTGACTACAAAGAACTTTCTGCGCAGCCCATATCGACTGAGCGCAATAGTAGATACTCTTAACCAGAACACCCTGCTGTCTAATGAGCACTAATAAAGGCCTATATAAACTATTTTTGCTGAGAGTACCAAAACCATTTCATCTAAGAAAGCATCAAAGCCCCTATTGGCCTGCCAAAAACCAGCAGCTCGTTGGCTCCCAACATATGGTGAATTCCATTCTTAAAAATATTTGATTACCAATAATAAATACCCTTTGAAACAATCTACCGCATTAATAACCACCAATATGGATAAAACATAAGGATCCCTGTGAAAACCCTAAAACACCCAAAGCAATATACTCCCCCTAGAAACCCCTACCCAGTCAGGGCCATTTAAATCCCCCCCAAACTCCGTGTCCGAATCCCTAAGGGAAAAAATAAAAGCCACCACACATAAACGCAAGCCCAAGATTACACCCAATTCGGAATCTTCTCATGTTAGGCAAGTTCGTCCCCAACATAAGCGTCCGAAAAATCAAACCCAATCGGTTTACCTTACCCTCAACACGAAGCGCAAGCCACAAAGATAAGCAACAAAGACAACCCCTCAAAACCATCAGATTGAAGAATAATAAATCTCAAAAGAACCCACAATACATAGGGTATACTTACAAAAAAAGAGAAGCAGTCAAAATGGAGAAATAAATAATAAGAATAAGAAAAAAAAAATCATCATACTTAATAATTGAATAATGAAAAAATAATTAATAATTTATTTTTTACAGTCTGTGAAGCAGTCGTTAAGTATTCGATTCAATATCACATAAAACTTTGTATCAAGAAGCTGTCCTTGAAATTTGTTCAAACTCGTTATCGGAGCCGTTTGGTATGCAGTGGCAGCTTCTTTGCACTTCTTAAATTAAATTACTTTTGCATTTACCTAGCAAAATAATGAAAAAAAAAGAAGAAAAGAAAACACCAAGAAGAAGAAATACTGCGGCATAGAGGAGCTCCGTTCCTCCCCGCCGGAGAGATGAGCCACCCCAAATACATAGGAAAAATTGTGTCCGTCGGTACAGCGATGACAAAACAAAAATTAAATAAGTTAACGAAAAACAAAAACAAAAGAGAACCATTGTTCACATCAATATATTCCTTCTTTATGACAAATACGCATAACCTAACGAGCAACGCAAACACAAGAAGAAAACCAAGTAAGGATCGAAAACGTGCACGGAGACTGAAGCAAACGCACAGCGCACACCACTACCGGACCAAATAACAACCATTTATGAAGACTGGTCGGGAGGAGTGGAGAGGATAGTGCGCTAGCTAATGTATGCGCCCGGAACCCACGGGCCCGCGCCCCCCGTCGGAACTACGACCCGATGAGCCGCGCGGAAGGCCCAACGCCGCCCGCAAGCCGAGCTAGCCAGCCGTCCGCGCAGCGGCCCACCCCCCCTGTAACCAGGCAAAAAACCGATGGGTCAGGAGGCTCCGGGCCCTATGGTTGGGGACCCAACCGCCGAACCACGAGAAAGCGCCCCAAACGGGTGCAAAAACGCATCGTCGCCCACCGCGTGGACCACGCGGAGGATCAGTGCAGAGACCGACATCGATCGGGCGGACCACCCACCCCACGGCAGTGCGTCAGGAACGAGAGAGCGCTCGGGGGCGCGACGCGCCCGAGACCAGGGAGCAGCAGGGAGAACGAAGAAGGGCAAAGAGAAAGAGGAAAAAGAACCAAAAAAGGAAAAAACGTAACCAAACAAGGTCCCCCAACCCCCCCGACCCGCCGGCAATGCGGAGCCAGCGACCAAGACGACCCTAGAAAAGATGAACGCCCCACCCCAAACCCAAAAGAGGCTGAGAAGTAAAAACCCCCAGACCCGCACCCCTCCTCACTTCACCCAGATTGCTGGCTTGTGAGACGACCGAGTCTCCCTAAGTGGCACCCTTACTAGCGAGCTGAACGCCAATTCGAGCGCTCTAACCGCAACCACAAAGTCCTATCTACGCTTCCACGCCCAGCTATTACGATTGACCTCTTATTCACCCATTGTACTGTTATATGCAAATACGGATTTACAGAAAATCATTTGAGACCCACAAAAAAAAACTCTTGAAAAATTCAAAAACACACAAAAAAACAAAGAAGACAAAAAAACCACCCACACTTCTTATATGATTTACAACTAAATACAAAAAAACAAGGACAGTGCATCTTAAAAAAAACCACATATCGCAAATATAATTCCACCACACCGCTCTAGACAACATTGCAGCGGAAACCTCCGCGTCACAAAACAAAAATCAAATATACAAAAGAAGACGACATAAAATATCAATCCATAAACACCTATAAATAAATTTAATTCATTCAAAATAAAAAACACGAAACACCCGGCGGAGACCCTTAGAAAGCGCAGGAAAGTAAAATCCTTGGAAAATAAAGTCTTACAAGTGAAAAGTATACACTACAGGTATATACAACAAAGAAATGATTACCACCTGCCTCATAGGCGGTCATATAAATATACAACACAGTAGACTAACTAACAATGTACCTCAAGCCTAGGCCCACCTACTCCATATTAGGTAGGATAGGTACACTACCAAGCCACATTCTACCCGCAAAACAAGCCAAGTCGAACACCATAACCTATAAAGTATGAGCTTCCCAAGCGCCCAAAGACAACACACCTACTCTACTATCCTTAAATCATAACAAATACTATATATCCAGTAATATATACATATAGTCTAGAGATCAAAAGCCCTACCCGACAAGTTGAACCACCGGGGCGAACGGCCACCAACCTCACCCAGCATAATATAACAGAAATTACCATCTCTATGACCAAAAATATTCACGCGAAAGGCAAACTACAGACAAAATGCCAAGGAACCCTAAATCGCACCTTAAAGATTATCATAATAAAAAAGACACCAGAAAATATCCAGAATTACAATCCTCCCACCTGGTAAACCTAACGCAAGGGTTACGAACAAATATAATTAATGCATTAATTATAGATCTCACAAACCAGGCATATAAAACGATCTAGTAGAGTATAGTCAATAGAAAGTATAAAAAAAACCCACGCCCCAGCGCAGGATATAGATAAATATATATAAAAAACGATTTCTATGCCGCGCTAAACCCTGTAATGGCTGATTCCCCTAAAAATGAAAGCTACGAAGAAAGGAAAGAAAAATGAGTAGAAAAAAAAATGTAACGAAAAGACCATATGAGAGTGGGGGGACAAGAACGATGAAAACCCGACCAAGCACAAACTCGAAAGAGGGCTCAACCCTGGCGCCAAGACTCTTGCAATTTCCCTCACTCCCTTGGCAGGCGAGATACTCCTTCACACACAACTGTGTTATTATCAGAATTCCCAAGCCTCAAAAGACAACCTTCGCTCTCACCAGTTCCACGTGCAACGAGCCTGCCATCACTTCACAAGAAGTGCCAAGTTGCGCAGCTCCATTGTTTTTCCACCTATCCCCTACCAATTAACACACACTTGTAGCTAATTTTCCCCGAGCTTAACCAATTGGATAACAGTAATATTAATAATTGACTCAAATAGAAGTGCAAGCAGCCAATTCACGAGCACACACCCATATGAAGCCCTCACAGTAGACGATCTTCAAGACTTAAGTCGAATCATATAATGATCTCACTGCCCTGCGCTGTTTATCTTCGCGCTCCGATCCTAGTAATCATATGCCTCCTACTCACCTCGTCACATACTAATTATTTTAACTAATGTCGATGAGATAACAAACGGAAGGAAAACTGTGTTTTTCTCACTGACAACAGACTCCTTTACTATAACTACCGTACCTAGCATTACACATTTCTGAGTAAACAGCAATAAAAAAGCACCACACGAAAACATAAATTAATCTACTAAACTTATACGTAGAGAACAAATAATGAGCCCTTAACCCCAACGGGAGAGAATACCAAGTTTGCATAAAAATTGGTCCATAAATACGAAGTGATAATACTTAAAAGAACTTTCCTACAGAAACACACCATATATACAAAAGAAACACAAAAACATCGCACCATTAAAACAATTTTAATATCGCCAGACGCAAAACCACAAACCACGTTCCATGTAGTTTTCCCTCTAGCGTAACACCTTTGCAAGCCCCATCTATTAACAAAAAAAACAACCGACAACCACCAGAAAAAAAACATCACAAAAAACCATGTAGAAACAGACATATGAAACTATCAAAAATTAATTATTTAATATAATCTTATATATTAAAGTGTCTCTAGAATTTATATTGTTAACCTTTCTATTTTCAACTCGATGCTATATTAGCATCAGCACTGTTAATCCTGATCTGCCTGATTCCATCGGCAGCGGCCATATTCTATCCTGTCAACCACATTTATCTTAAAAAATTGTTTTGGAAATTTTGGGAAAACATTAAACAGTAGCCTGTTAACCTCATTAATTATACAATCTCTTAACACTATTTAGTGCGACTCCTGTGAGAAAAATTTCCTCAGGCCACTGTAACCGAAAATACTCCAGAACCCTAACTAGTTGACGGCCAAAAATGCAAACCCCAATGAGTAATATAATTAACCCCCCAAAAGACCTAATAATATATAAGCACTGTGCGACATGCTTTCACACACCCCCAATTTCCTATGCTGCATTTATCGAGAAAAACTTAACAAAAATCTGAAACCACTCATCCAGAGCACAAATTAGACACTACAAAAATCCGGAAAGAGCCAATATAGCCCATTACCATCTTGTTAGTTATAGTCTCCATATCTCTAATATCTCTAAAAATTTATCAGGCTAGCCCCTGGAACTTCCTTGTTCCCTATAAATTAAAGAACTATTTTCTGTACTCACAACAAGACTATCTAATGGAACTTTTCCACCACTATCCCTAAACTGTACTTGGCCCAAAAGTATTTTGATCCTTGGACACTAGTGTTCAGTGAAGAAAACATAGAAGAATGTATCACAACCGTCCCCTCACAGAAATGGGGAAAAACAGTAGAAGGCAACTAAATGCCTCGAGACTCAAGAAAGGTTATCACATAAGTTCGGTACAAAAAGCGAAAAGTAATCTCATCCCAAGGACCACCTAAACGTACCCACTAGTCCCGAGAAACCTGATAAAAGACCTTACACACATCATTCGCAACCATACCGACACGCCAACGAACCCAGATTGTAAATCATCATGAGATTAATTCGAGATTCTTGCATGCTCAACTTCGCCCGCACAATGAGCGCCGAATTCTAATAACGGCAAAACAACCCTAATCATCGTAAAGAGTCCTTATGTAGTGCCTAATTGAGAAAACACCAAGAGTCCGCAACCCACCAAGCCCTGTTATATGTCAAACCGTAATACAATCGACAATAAGCAAACAAAAAGCCCATCGAAAAGTCAAAGTAGGATATATGAGCACGAATGACCTTACAATAGAATTATAATAAATGAAGACTAATAAATTAATTTAAATTAGGTTAATTATGTCTCAGCAACTTCCACACGTGATCAAAATATGCCAAATGATGATCCTATAGCTAGTAAATATTCCGGAATAGGAAAGTACACGCCCACCAAAAATCTAGTTCACAAAGATATAGACCGACATCAAAAAAACCATGTCCCGGAAAAACACAATAACTGACAATTCCTAACAACAAAATTGTTAATTAAAAAATAATATAACAGTGATTAATTCAATTGTTGGATCCGCTTTTATAAAACTTGTAAGTGAGCATAAAAGATAATCAAAACAAATAAAATAATCGCAACATTAGCTATGTCCAAATACCATACTTTCTATGTTATAAAACAACAATAGCCAAATAAGTTACAAAGTACGAAGCTTACAATAATTTTCAACACAACATACTTCCATAAAATCTATCCGCCATGTATTCGATTCAATCTATCACCTATTCATTACCCCATATAAACTATATATGTATCATCCTAGATTATTGTGAGGTAAATAAATTTTACGATTAGTATATTATTGATGATTACGATTCACATGATATTTAAAAGCACACAAATTCCCTCCGTCCTACACTCTGTCAACACAACGATGGGAAATAGATCGTTTAAAGGGTCGCAGATAAGTGAGACGAAACTTCCTCGTGAGCTCGTCTCCACTAATATAATCCATAGTTTTCTCCACCAAAAACCCCCAGCGCACACTATCCATTCTTTACACCATATATAATTACAAAAACAGACATATATAGAACTGAAAGAAGAAAAACATAAAACATAGTACAATCTACGCAAAAAGGAATATCAATAATATATGATACTCCCAACCAATATCTCCAATATAAATAATATGTTCAAAAGAGAATGCATATTATATATATTTTAATTTTATTGAAAGCAAAAAACTGTCCATCATTTATTCTCCTTCACAGCGCGCCTCCCTGCCCAACGGAAACACTACTTAGCGCTATTCTTTAGCTGTTATCTAAGTGGGATCGACCCCCAAACAAAATTATGATTTATTCCTATGATACCTGTGCCAACCCTTACCCTAACTTAAAAATCGTTTTACTAAACCCAAAACCCTCTCACTACCCCGCCTCAACGCTCTTGATATTCCTCTAAACCCCTAAAGTCTTCTCCCTCTCATTCCCGTCACCAAATTAAGTCTCTGCGGCCCGTCCCTGTTCAGATTCCTTTCCTGAAGTGATTCTCACAATATAGCCCCAATTCTTGAAAATTAAATCTCAGAAATCTGACTTCATGCTTGCGACGACCTTGGAATTGACCTTAATACATGAATCCTGGTTATTGAGATTGAATACAAACCGTTTCATATTCAGTAATTTACATGTCTTTGAAAGCCTGTTACACGATATAGTAAACCAATATCCAAAAATGGGAAGGAGTCAGACATAAAAAAAAAACCGGGGATAAACACACTCAACCTGCGAGCGAAAGAGGTAACCACCTTGTAAAACAAAATGCTCTGCAAATAGAGTGAAACGCAAACCCTGCGAGAACATGAGGATTTATGAGAGAGCGCAAAATATTGTACTATTATGAAATTTGTACGAACAGAATCCTCCTTAAGTCAAGGCAACACACAAACTGACCGTTTCGTGTGATCAAATATTGCAAACATAAACTAAGTGACACACAAAACAGGCAGAATATATTGATACCAGTGAATATTAGTATTGTAACGCTCACCGTATATGAACAAACACCTACATATATACTAACATGTAAGCGAACATATAAGAAACCTATAGCACCAGAGATTCACCTAGGCCTGGCTAGATTAGTAAACTAGGCTATGGATATATAAATATATATATACCAATAAGTAACTAATTCGCCACAAGATAGTACGGGGCTACCTAAGTAATATTATTTATACAAACTATATATAAAATATATATAAATATATAATAATATAATATATATAATAATATATAATATATATATATATATATATAATATAAATATATCAATATAATATAAATAAAATTAATATATATAATAACTCCACCTCAACAAGCATACCTATAATAATACCCCCCGGAAATAATACTCGAGCCGCTATTAATAAACGCCACCTATACTTTCAAAGTCTCAAATAGGTGAGTATACATATATCATTATTCACCAAATCATTAAAAATAACCGTGAAAATATAAAATAAGTAATAATTAAAACAATTATCAGTATACTAAACCCCTATACAGGCCTATAATATAGTATATATATAATATAGTATTATGTAGTAGGCTACTATGATTATAAATAAATACCCATATTATGATACGGCTATAACTACCGAGCAAGGGCTACACCTAGTTTGTCCTATTTGTCCACACAGACGAGGGTCACTGCAATATATAGTGCCACGGCACATATCAATGTAACTACTAAATAAAAAAAATAAATATAAGAGCCCAATATTATAAAACAATAACATATAAAAACATATATGACTATATACCCTAGGCATCACTAAAATATAGTAAGTACGTGACAAAAAATAGAAATATATATCAATAGATCATATAAGGGTATGAGAAAAGTGATAAATAACCAAAATAAAATACGTGAGGGAATAAAAAATGGCACCTTATATATAGTTATACCCTATATAGTACAATATACCTATATATATATATATATTTCCAGTTAATTGAGGTCTCAGGTACAATCTCCAACAACAACATATAAGCACGCAAAAAAGCTGACCCAGTATAGCGGAAAGTTGTCATTAACGAACCGTCCTGATCTTGTTTTCACGATGAGGGCAATAGCAGAACTTTTCCAAAATATTTTGAGTAGCGTTCTCATAATATCTTCCGAGCCCGCCATTTTCGCCCACAACGACATAACGAACACGCCTTTCTAATTCGCTCAGATAAGAATTATGAAAAAATAGCGTTTTAATTATTTTGATGTTAGCTGAAGCTTATTTGACCTCAAAAAAGCCCTGTGACATTACCCTTCTTTAATGAACCATGGTTGACCGTGACCAAAAAAGATCAGCCCTCCCCCCAGCCCACTCGCAATAAAATTGACCATGAATGGATTACGAAGCCCCACCAAGGTCGAATAATAGTGATTGACCCCGGGGATGTTGTACCCTGAAGTGAAAAAAAGTGTCCGTTTGTATGAAAACACTAAACTTATCCATCCCATGTACCATATTTCTTTATTTCTCCATAATTAACAATAGCCTAGCTCCTCCTTATATGTACACCCCTAAGGTTAGATATGTGATAACTTAAGGCCTATCCCATTTCAAGAAGAGCCAGCTTCTGAGGAACCTCCCACAGAGAGCGCAAGCCCGCATTTTTTCCTAGTGTCAATGGCCACTATAGTATTCTTTAGAAAAATTTTTCCCCTAGTAGGCCAACAAGTAGGCCATCTAATAGGCCTCGGCCAAGCGAACCCACCAATATTGGCATTTATGTGTGTTTCCTATCACTATCAAAATTAATGGTAGACAACTGAATATTTCATTATATTTAATGAGTTAAAAACCATGAATAAATATATGTTTAATTACTCAAAGGATAATAAAATTTATTATTGTTCTCCAAAATTCCCAAGGCTTAGGGCCACCATGCCCCGTTCCTCGTGTTAATATAACCGCACCAATTCAACGTTGCAAGTACTTTGAGTCTCAGAAACCTTTCCCACCGCCCTCTAAAAAAGTAAGTAACAAACCTATCGGAGCAAGACCTTGCACACGCAACTAACGCGCCGAAATAGTAGTCTTGCCAATCACCCCAGCCGTATCTCATCCCCTTCCCAACTATTGAGATCTCACAGAGGACCCGCATTCCAAAATAGCCAGTACAAACGAGGACCAGTCCCTTGAATTGCACTGCCCAAGGCCCCTGCTAACTGAGGTATTAAAACTTAATCAGCACACGGACCTAATTCTTCATTATTATTAAACTTCAAAGTATTAGATGGATATAGGCTATATGTCATTTACTGGATTTATTATTATGGTGACTATTATTATTACTTATAAATATTCATTATTATTATTGAATATATTCACCTGATGTATTACATTACTAGATAGTATGTTATAATTTCTGTAATAAAAAGACCAATCACTTCTTGTTCATCATTTATTTTTATTGTTTGTTGTATGTTAAAAAAATTATATTATATATATAACTCATTTTAGTAAAAATATTTAACCCAGAAGTTTAGGGATCACTACATACAAGAAATTCAAAAAATTTTTAAATTTAAATAAATTAACATTGAACACTAATATTCTTTAAGATCATAATAGGGGAATAGATGAATATCTATTACAATTATTATTTTTACCGGAATAAAAGATCAAGCGACCAACACATAATAAAAACGCCCGGCAAGATACTATCCATAATTACCTAACCCAATCACCTAACTATAGGTTGACTAAATAAACTAAATCTCAATTAAAACTATAAAATGAGTATTCGATATATAATAATATAAATAGGAAAATATATGGGCGAATAATAAAGATGATGTGCACCACAAACACCGGAAACATAAAAGGTATTTTTAAGTATATATACTCTTTATCAGAAATATAAGTTCTACCGGAGAAACGAAAATAATCTAATACAATAATTATATTACCTACTCAATATAATGTATAAAAACAAAAAAGAATTTAAGTATTAAATTTTATATCATAGAATAATTTGACAATAAAATTTCAAAATTTAAGCCTCTTTTATGATACCAAGAAGCAAAAAATTATTGGAACAAGAAAACAAAAAAGAAATCATTGTAGTATTTTTTAGATCATGCATATAGAACATTTTTCAGCTAATATTATTTTTATTTTATTCGCGCATCACACCCTTTAGCCATTTATTTAACCTCTTTTCTAGTATCCTGGTGCTAGTTGGTTTTACCCTTACTTCCTCTCCTTCATTACGCATATCTTACTATCTTACTAATCTTATCTCGTTCGCCAAGATTCCCATTTCGTTTAACAACTACCCAATCATTCTCCAGCACCTCGTCATAGTAAGGGAGCCCTCAAAGACGGACGTACACTCGATCCTCCAACCATCAACATCACACAACAATTATACGTTCTTCCACTCCTGTTACTACCCTCCACCATACTGAATCATGTTCACAATAAAGTAGACTGGCATCCGTATAACCTAACTGATAACAAGTGATGAAAGCGACCAAAGTACATTACTGGCTTGTCCTACCCATAACCTAGAGGAGTGTCAAAATATTCCGCATCCGCAACATTAGATTCCCTACCACTGACAGCTCCGAATCCAGCCTTCTAACAATCCACCCTAAAACAAAAGTTAACTCAATCTTCGTACCCTCTTACAATCCCAGCCTGTCCCTTTACTACAGAGCAAAACCACAGTACGAAGAAACTGTCTTATCGGCTGGAAACCTCCTACTAGGAGACCAAAGAAGCCATAATTGGGGGCTGACCATCTACCCCTGTGCAAGTATGCTCTCTTTGCTGAGTGGACCCCGTACTACACAGGAGTCAGGTTTTGTCCGCACTCTCTAGTTATATACAGAGGAAACAAAATAACCCAGAGAAGGACAGAAGTATTTCCTCGCATCGATGGATCAAAACTTCACTCTTCAGGAGAAGTTGCAGAGAGAGCGAAGTCTATATCCTACCCTCTTACAAAACTACCTAATGCTCACCGCTGTTGGTCCTGCGCATCGCTTGTCCTAGGGCCACCTTTCCTACTTAACTCCCTGCAGCCTCATGACACCCTCGAGCCACCAGCGGTCGCCAATTACTTTAATCCTCCTACTGCATTGCCTCTCCCGTCTTCTTTCGCTTCCTTTCCCCCTATACCTTACCATCCTCACCCCCTCTTGCCGTGACGTCTCTCCCGGTTCCCTCTTCCGCTGCACTTCTTTCTTCTATCCGGCTGTCACCCCACAGCCCCAATCCACAAAACGTACCCCTGGTCATACTCCCAGCGCCTCTCACGGCACCCCTGATTCCTCCGTTTTCGAGTATAGAGACCCGTCTTCGACCTTGGAACATGGCATGGCAGAACATGAAAGCGGAGCTGATGCCATCTCCGCCATGCTACGGTCTCAAAGGGACTCCTCTTCAGGAACTGCTAATCTTCAGGTCGTCGCTTCTCTGTCCGCTCTCCCACCCCAAGGCCCTCAGCAATATCACAACTGGTGTGTATAATGTTTACCCTGAGCCAAACCACCGGATCTGTTGCTTGAAGAAAAGCTCGACCATAGTGGCAAAGATCACCCCCTGCAGCCTTTGTGTGCGGAAAAACTCCCTAGCCAAAAAGCTGGGTCATAAAAGGGCGGTGATCCAGACTAAAGCCACCCCCGGCCGTTTTTCTTCGTTCTCCGCCTTGCTTCTTCCTTCTGGCAGCACTGTCCTGCGCCTTTTCGACAGTACTACAAAACCTGTTCTCCTGATTGACTACCGGTTGCCCGAAAATTTCGGGCTTCTTCCTTCAAGAAGTAACTACCCAGGAGAAGTCCGAACTGTTAACCCTCTTCCTGACCGGGGCTCCATTACGCATAACAAAATGGTAGTACCAATCCCTGTCTATAGAAAGCTTGAGCGTTTGTTGCACCTTAAAAAAGCACCTGCTCTCCTCCAAACTCAATCCCCTGGTATATATCGAAATGGAAGCTCGTCTATGTTCCCAACCCAAATATTGGCCAGAACATAATGTTCAGTACACAAAATTTTCGACCTTAAATGGTCGGAGACCCTAAAAACCAGGAACCATTGGTGACGGTTGTACGTCTCTGTATCTCTTCGCACAACGAGACCTACCGTAAGTTTGCTGTCTGCTCTTAAAGGGACATTCTCTTGCGATTGCTCTACCTTCTTCTGTACCTCTCCCGCCCTCTCTCACCAACCATTCCACGAGACAGGAAGCGGATCCTTACTCCGAGACGCTGAGGTTAAAAAACCCCTTCGTACTTCTATCTTCCTAACCTGATAACAAACAACTCCCTGTGCCCTGCCATCATATAGAGACTACTGCCTCTCCCACCTTCGCTCGTGCTCGGTGTCCTGCCTCCTGACAAGCTCAAGGGCCCAGCCAAGGCGGAGTTTGGAAGAACAACATCCGCATCAGAACCCTAAACCCCGAGGATATCGTCCCTGCCCTTCAAAAGTTCGATGGTCCATTCCGCACACCCAACAATTGGTTCCCATGAAAAAAGGCTGCTTCTGATTGGAGACGCGCTCCAGATCGGCAGAACAGGAGCATAACTGAACACAACCATGCGCACAAAGTATAACACATAGATCATTTCGTGAAAAAGCGCAGATCCCCCCACCGCGCAGCACCTAACCACTGTCTTTCACACCGCTCCGGAAGTTTGCTGGCACCCGTTAGTAAAGAACGCAGTGGCTTTTCACATATTCTTAGGCCGCAAAATCAAATGTGTTTCCAGGGAAACAAAAAAACCGCTTAACGCACCAGAAGTCCACGAGTTCGCAAGTAGAGAACCACCAATTAACCCGAAACGACACAAGGCCAGTTCCATTACACCTAAATTAGGACCTAATTCAAAGGCAAAACTATACCTCACCCGGTATGCCCACACTTTCGACCGCCCCGTCCTCAGGGAATGAAGACTCAACAAAACTATCCGTGAGAGAGTTCAAATTGATAGACGATCTCTTTAAGAGTGTGCTTGCCTTTCCGCCTATTGCTAACATCTCGCTGAACCCTTAACACTAAGTTATACCAAGACTTCACATCTTACTCCGTTACTAAGACCACAGAAGCAACAACTACGTACCGGTAATTACCAGGATCTGGAAGCGAAATGTGGCATTGCGAATAACTCAGGCAACCCGGCAAAGGAAATGATCTGATTATGGCATGAAATACTTACCCATTCTCCTTAACGTCCCTTCCAAATAAGAGCACACACATCGTGGCTTCAGCGGAAACAAATTATCGCCAGCACATCTTGAGCAGCAAAAAAGCGACGCACCCAGATAAGAAAGGGACAACATAATGCGCCACCTCCACCTAAAAAAACCAGGGCCAAATGCTCACATCAACAAAGAAAAAGACAGCATTCAAAAGTCAAAAAACCAAAGCATACCTACGGACAACCAAAATGCCAGTTAAAACATATAACTTGCGTATCAAATACAGTTCCTTAACTCAACATAGCAGACGCGCTGAAAAATTCCAAATCAGCCCAAAACTCGACACTGCAAACAATCATCCACAGAGCCCCAAGCCCCAACCGAAGGACAAACCACCACCAAGCCTCGTGACAAAAAAGATAGACTGGTAAAGCGTGACGCGAGAACTACTAAAAGCTACCGGGCGCCTTTGAAAGAAAAAGTAAAAAACTTCCCAAGAAAAGGCCAACTCGCAAATCGAGGCCACACTCTAAGATTAGTCCCACCACTCAGCGACTATAACAAGCATAACCGACCAGAGTTCAGGAATAGGATCGAGCCCTCCGAATTTTGCTAGTACGAGAGCCCGATGAATATCATACCCAAAAAGCAGGGTACACAACTAGAAAAAAGAACCGCCAAACACATAAACGGAGAGACCACCCCCAAAAAAACGAACACCGCCGAGAAAAGGGATGGTGGCATAATGATCCGTCTCGAACCTTATTCTCTAACGGCAAGAAAACCCAAAAAAGCCCTCTAGAAAGAGCTGCCAAGATGACCCTTTTGAGGGAAGTGTAACCTATAGTCCCAGCGATTAAGATCGCCATATCATCGCCGTGTCGTAACGATTACCGCCTTACAATTCTCGGAGGGTGCCGTAAAGAAGAAGCAAATTCCACATACTCACTGGAATCACAAAACCGAACATTCCCATACACCCAACTTCGCATATGGTACTCCACAACGACAAACTGGCCCCAAATACATCACTCACAAAGCGAGCTACCCATCACCTATAATAGAAGTATAGTGCCACTACACAAAACCTCACTCCGATTGTAAAACATATTTCAGGGATTCGCACAACATTACAACCACTAACAGCACAACATCACCGCAAAATTGAAAGTAAACAGAAACCAAAAGATTCAAGAGCGGACATAATAACAAAACCAATGCCGAAACATGAACAATACAACACATAATGGAAAGACAAACAATGACCACACAGACTACTGAGGATCCTGCGCTCCACAAGAATTCTCCTCTCTTAACACCAGCTCTGGAGTGTGACTCCAACAAGAAACATCCCAATGAATAAAAAAAAAAGAAGAGAGAACTATACTTAGCGAGTGATCTCATACAAGAATCATACCATCAAGTAGCCTTTAACCGTACGCAAAAAAATGACATTTCTTCCAGTAAGCAAAGTCCTACAATCAATATCTATACAACATATTCCCACCAACCGATCGCACCTCCTTACAACGACGAAAACTGGAAAGATTGCTGCCCGATTATGCGCCATGGTGGGCCTGATCTGAATAGCGGACCGTAAGCAACATTGTGTCAAGCACTAGATACTCCCTAGCCAAGCTAGCTATCTCAAAGGAAAATCACCACCGTAACACCAAAGCGTTCCCGCATAAAAAAAAAGGCAACCAATTCAAAAACCCCCACTCGGTGCTCGCTCGCCTGAAATGAAGCATGCTTGCCAAACGTCGGTCCACCAAATCAATCATCGCGTTGAGAGACCTGTGCCTCCCTCTCGCGGTGCCAACCCAAACCTATATAACTTACGGTACCGATCAAGAGTTCACCACGATGGACCGAGACCTAATCCTCTTTCAACCTGCCTCGCAAACGCGGAATCCAAGCTAAAGCTTTCTTGAAGCAATCAAACATGTGGAATTTACCGCATTATATAATTGATCGTGCCCAGCTCGGCCGAATCACCAACTGACCCCAAGACGTAAGCCTAAATTTCATCCGCTTCAACCTTCAAGAGAATTGATCGCCAATTTCTTCGTATCAAGAAAAACATTCACAGCGACTGCCTATCCTACAAATCCCAACAAGGCGGATACGCATTAGTATGAAACGTTATCCACACGACCAGCTAAAGGTGCCTTACTCTTCTAAAACCTCAGCCCAGATCCCGAAAAATTGACTATAGCCAATGCTCTCCCAAGTTTGCCACATGCCAGGCCACTTCGCCACCGAGCTCTACAACGAAAGAAATACTGAACAACTCCGTTCGGCTGCTGAATTAAGCTCCTCGAAATAAAAAACCTCTCATCGTCTCCCTCCCAAACGCCGCTAGATTTCTTCTCTCAGAAATCTTCTCCACCTTCTAAAAGCACCCGACGCGGCTTGCTTATCTCCTACACACACTCCCGAGGCGCTCTGCCTTGCGATCTGCCCAGACACACCACTCCTAATTCTCGTCCACACAAGTGACATATCCTATATCCCTAGAGGACCTTCTTCCTGCAACTCAATAATCTTCGTTCGACATGACTCCCACCGCACCGCTCTTCCCAACCTAAGTAACGACGACCTTCCATGATACTTAGAAGGAGGAATTCTTCACGAATTACAGCGTCCCACACGCACAGAAGTCGTCCGATCGACCGCCTTAAGGCCTGCTTTCTTCGAGGCGAATCCCTTTCCTGTTCTCGACCCTGACGCTTTAACTCTGTTCAATTTCTCCTCCTTCAACTCGTTCATTTAACGTTCCTATCTCTCCTCCTGCACTTCTTCCCTTCCTCCTTCCTCCCTGCCCCTCCCACCGCTCCATCTATCCTTTTTTTGCGGCTTTCTCCCCCTCCTGATCCCCCCCCTCTCCAACACGCGCCCCAACACACCACAACCCCACTAACACACGAAGCCCCCAGACCCCACCGCAGCCCGATACATCCCTCCACGAGTCCCTTCTGCCTCCCGTCCACCATACCGGACTCAACGAACTCCTCAAAACATCCTCACTACACCCGCGGCCTCCTCTCACGAACAACACCCACTGCAAGACGGAGTTCACTCGCCCGCACCCATCGACTAATCCACGCCCTCACCAATTAGGAGCCAATACAAACAATAGTCAGACTCACATTCACACACCAGACTACCTAGAAGTACAAAAGAGCAACAGCAGAGGTAGAAGCACACCATCGCATAGACACACCCGCGCAATACAGCTAAATTTCAGACCAGTTTCGGTGCCAATATCACACCGAGCAGGGAGTATACTGCTAACCGCACAATATAAGACCCTTCCAACCATCCATAATAAACCAAAACAAACTACACCGCGCAAATAAGCAATAAGAACAGAGTTACGTTAACCCGACTCTAATTTATACCATCACCTGATGCCAAATAAACACAATCTTTACAATATTCCCCTCTGAGTTACGCGCGTACCACAAAAAATTCTCATCATAGTCTTGCCCCCGCACGTTTCGCACAGACCTCGACGTTTTCGAAAGCAGTGCCTGCAGACCGAAAAGAGGGAATTAATATGAATATCTAATATTATTGTATGTTACAATAATATTACCATATTGTGATAAGTACAAAATATTTGCAGGGGAAGAACATGGTGTAGTGAAAAGAATGAAACATTACCCAGTATACTTTTTTTTTACCCCTAAATTATCAGGCCGAACATTTTAGATATAGATGCGCCTCTAATGTTAAAGCTGCCACAACAATAGCACCACCGTGCCCAAGCGTTATGGTTACTACCCCGTATTTCTGATATATTTTTATTTGTAATTACTTAGCTAGCTAATCCTCTTGGATAAGCCCCCGTCCGCCAAAATGTATATTAAATACTAAAGGGTCACAAGGTAATTTCTTATACAAAGAGCAAACTACTTTCCCAAAAACATGAGGGAAACCTAACGGCCGCCATTTTTGTTTAAGACCAGCTTAAATATCTTTGAAAAATTTACGAATAGAAGCCAACCAAGTATTGCCATCGAGTAGGCCATTAATAGGCTCAGGAAATGACACCTAGAATTTGTTTAAAAATTCTAGTAAGTGTGTGCCAAGTTCGACATCATTCCTTATAGAAAAATAAATACCTCCTCACACTTCCTACAACTCTCCTAGGATATTATCTCTAATTAATAAATAACAATACCATAATAGTATTCCTACCTATATGATATCTAATATCCCAGGTTATTGCCTGGCCGTGTTTATTAAACATAAAAAAAACAAAAAATACAACCAATAATAATAATATAGAAGCAAACCCCCCCCCCGCCGCTAAAAAAAAAATATAAAGAACATGAAAGATATAGTAAGAAAATATAAATCAGATTTTAAGAGCAGTACACCACTCAAGAACAGGATTTTAAATTTAAAATATAAAGAATATATATATTATATAAATAGATATAAAAAAAGATATAAGTTCATTATAATTATAAATAATATATAATATAAAGAATATATAGAATATTATTACATCCCTTCAACCACTTAATTCATGGCTACCGTCAGGTAAATCGAGGTCATGTTGAACGTGGTTGAGATTATATATATAGAGATTAAAATAGATACACTGGACGGATCTAGTGCTTAGCCAATTAGACCACGCCTGGGTCGAAGTGCTGGAACATTTCCCAATAACTAATGTATAATATATATAATATATAAAAAGTAAAAATAAAGTATAATAATAATAAGATATATTAAATAAATAATAAATAATGAAATAAGATAAAAGCAAAAATAAGTACAAATAAAACAGTATAAAAAAATAAAGTACACTAGATATCACATATAAAAAGCGAGTAAACAGACGCCAACCCATAAAAATCATACTCTAAAAATATCTACTTACATCAGAGTACTAGTTTGAGCCCAACCTTATCTTCAGAATATAATATAGAATAACCTAGTGATAATAACACAACCAATCAACTAAATAACAATACCAAGTCGGACATATACGGAAAAAATACATCAGCCTTATATCAGGTAAAAAAACGAATCCGAGCTAAATAAAAACACACATATATATAGAATTATAATAAGTATAACTATAAAATCAAAACACAAATTCAGCTATAAACAACACAGATAATAATAATAATCACATAAATCAGTACTACCCAATACTAACGTAACAATAACCGATACCCCTAAATAAAGATAGAACGTCACTTCGCCAAATCATCTTGATATCCTGTCTATATAGGGATGTATGTGATCGTAGTGAGCGAGTTATGGGTGTGTCGTGTGAAGATGGAAAAAATCGAAGATGATGAATCGTGTGGTGTAAGAGTGTTGTCACCACAACCAAAGGAAAATGGTGCTGGTGTGTGTTCTTTCCCAACTCAATGTGACCGAAAAGTTACACCAAAACAAAACAACCTTTATAGAAACGAAAAAAACAAACAAAGATAATGTAAAACGGCCAAAAAAAAAAAAAAAGTAAAAATAAAGTTAAGAGAGCTCGCTTTTGGAAAAAAGTCGAAGAGTACTTAACTAAACGTCTAAATATTCAAACAGCCAATCACAGCGCTAAAAAGATGGGCTGAGAGAATAATACGAACGCACAACTTTACTAGTAAATAGATTAAGATATAATATTAATCTGTAAAGAGAATAGAAATATATAAGTAAGATAAAAAATTATATATATAGATAATAATATAAAATTAATATAATATATAGAGATTTAAGAAAAATATAATAATATATTATAATAATAGATAAAATAAGATAAATATGAATATAATGCATTAGATAACTCACTGAGATATGTACTTTGATTAGTTGCTTCCTATTAAGAATGTGATCTTTGAAACTTTGAGAGAAAACTCTATTAGCCTAATACCCACTTACTAATAAACCTCCAATAACACAGGCCTCAGCACAACCTCCGAGCATTACGCACCACCATAACAGTCAGAAGACATATGATATGTGATGCCTCTACTATAAATAAAGTGTGCTATCATTATCACCAAAACATCCAAAACCAGAAACCCTTAAATCGTGACGATAATGACCAAGAGGTATAATGTATTGAAATAAGCCACCAATAGCCCGAAACAAGAGGAAAATAAGGAACGGTAAAGAACGAGAGAAGGACGACTAAGAACAAATGCCACTCCAGTCTGAACCAAAGATCAACTAAGCAAACTCACAATCCAGCTTGCCCTATTAAAACCAATTCTAAATGCAACAAAAAAAACATAATGTCCTATTTCACTTAGAAAAAAAGTAATTTAAACATAAATATGTTAATAATAATGAACTATAATGAATATAATCTAAGAATAAAAATATCGGTGATTTGAGTATAAATTAGCTCTTTTGCAAATTGCTTTATCTAACAGATTCCAATAAAATTCCCGAGATATGTTGTTCAGAAAGTTCTGAGAACTCAGAAGAAAGCTGTTCAGAAAGTGATTAGAAAGTGTTGAAAGAATGCTCCCCTGATGAGGGAAAGAGGATTCTTCAACGTAATTGGATGGTGCTGGTACGACCAAAAGCTCATTTGGCTTTTGTAATATTATGGAAACTGGAAGTGAATGCAGATATGGCCATATAAAAGTTAATGCCAGCAACCCTAATTTAGATAAATTTTAGAGAATGATAGGAAATAGTTAAAGAAAATAATTAGTTAGATTTATTGGCGCCTAAAAGGAATTAAAAAAATGATGTATCAAAATAACTGAAGTTAGAGACATCTTTCTCGCATCTCCAATTGAGGTAGAGGTAATATAGGCCAATAGAAAAATAGAATGTGAGCTTTTCTCCCGCTTAGCTTTGTCTTACTCGGACGTAAATTGAATAAGGCTCTGCCTGTGAGCGGTGATGTTAACTGAAAAAAATATCTTTCCTTCAAAATGAAGTTTACCTTGTGAGGCCACGGATGACCAAACTTACGCTTGTCTTGGCTGGCTTAACCGTCCAAGACCTGGACTTCTAGGGGAGCTTTAAGCAAACCATGATCTTAAAAGGACATTTTTCAAATTAACTTTGAAACTGACACTTCAATTCAATAAACAGGGTACCCTATTATTTTATTATACGAGCTTTACATGAAAAATGGACAAATGCAAGATTAGTCAGCCATCACTGATCAAGACTAAACATGACAAGGAATTTTGATTTCTATAGGCTGTTATAATAATCCATTAGCAAACTGCGTGAGCGGTCACAAAATACTTTCGTTAACTCAAATAGAAGTTATTAAAAACAAGATTGAGCAGGTCGAATATATATATATATATAGCATCGAATATAAAAAAAGAGCATATATATATATATATATATATATATATATATATATATATATATATATATATATATATATATATATATATATATATATATATATATATATATATATATATTAGTGATGGGACGATTAATCGGAATCGGCATCGGAATCGAAAGAATCGGTTGTTTTTCAGGAATCGGAATCGACAAAATTGTACCGATTCTTTGACCGATTCTTTGGTATACAATCTGAAAATAATTTTTATTCGATCTTTATGATATTTCAAAGACAATATTTCGAAGTCTGATTGATTTTTAATTTCAGTTCTTCCTTAATTCTATTTAATTAAAGAAAACTGGATTGAGCGGCGTATCTTTACGTAGAGCCTAAGATATCATGTTAGGATTTTCAGATAGTCATGGTGAGGCAGACATTTGGCAATGTTTTGTTAGTCATGTTATGTAATATGTTTTGATAATTATATACCCGTGAACTCGTAAGTGAGCAGTGATATATTTGTCTTGTAGGCTTGTAATAATTGGAGCAATTGAATATAAATGCTATCCTTCGAGTTTCACCTTTTCACGTATCTCACACAGCATCTAATAATATAAGTGATTTTGAAGAATTCAATATTCCTGCTTATAAAATTCATGTTACAGTAAGGATAACACACTTCCAATATGGCTGCAGGAGTTACACTAGCAAGATTCCAGGCATTACCTTGTTTTTTACACCCTTGCAACTAGTTCTCAATGATTCCATATTTGAACAAGAGACGTGAAAAAATATATCCATATGCAAACAAATCGTAGGTCACTTTAATCACGCCTCAAGCTATTGCCAAATATGAAGAATATCAAACTAGGTTTAATTTACCACAGCACAGACTTATTCAGATATACAAACCAGATGGCCACCCAGTATCATATGCTTTCAAAAATTTTTAAACAAAAGATGGCTCTCATTTCATATTGCAGTGATCATTCAAAACCTGTATGCTTAGAAACAACGGAAAGTTCTTGAAAAATTGCTAAAAATACTTAAAAAGTTTGTTGTACAAATTTCTTGAGCCACAAGGAATCAATGGCATCGGCAATAATCCCAAATATGAAAGTGATTTGCAGTTTTTTTGAAAAGGGTCAGAAAAAAGGACTATTTGAGGGACTTGGGTCTACAGTATCAGTATGGAAAAATTCAGTAAAAAATAGATTCAGCATTTACTTTACTGATAAGAATCTTGTGTTTGCTACCTATCTTGATCCACGCTTTAAAACTACATTCCTTGAGGATGAATATAACAATAAAAAAGTGGAAGATATTCTTAAGCAATGAATGTGCGAAGATATATGTTGTATAAAAGAAAGGAAAACAGTTTCCACTACTTTAAACCAATCTTCAGATTCTTCTCATTTATCAACAGAATCGGGCGAAAAAAGTGATACTGAAGATAATAGTTTTAACTTCAGTTTTGAAAGCTGTTTTTCGGAATTTAAAGAAAAAGACTTTAAAAACAGCAAAGAAACTCATTCCTAAGGAGAAAGACATATATTGAAAAAATTTGAAGATGTTGTAAAAGTAGAAATCAGCCAATATAAAAATATGAAACATTAAAAATTCAGAAAGTCCCTTACAATTGTGGTCATCGAATAAAGGTACCTTTCAGCATTTGGCTGTCCTTGCTAGAAAATATTTAAGCTCTCCCCCTTTTCCGTGGAAAGTGAAAGACTTCAGAATTGGAGGATCAATTTATTCTCCTAAAAAAATCGGATGCACGCAGAAACGGGAGAAATGTTAATGTTTTTGCACTACAATTTAAGAGTCATACATTTTGACTACAAATAATAATGATAATTTTGCTTCAAGATCTTACTTTTAGTAAATTAAAGAAGGAATTTTTTTTAAACAAAAAATGACAAAATTGTTCATTTATTGTAAGATTTTTAAATATTGCTATTATTTTTCAGTGGTTAAATAAATGAAAGGTAATTAACTAATTATTTCTTTAGCAAAGACAAAATATAAGAGAATTCAATAACATTAATTTATAAGGTTTTAAATTTCTAAAATTAGTTGATTTAGCAAAATTAGGCATATATATATATATATATATATATATATATATATATATATATATATATATATATATATATATATATATATATATATATATATATATATATATATATATATATATATATATATATATATATATAATATATATATATATATATATATATATATATATATATATATATATATATATATATATATATATATATATATATATATATATATATATATATATATATATAAATATTTATATAGAGAAAATATAAATATATATATATATATATATATATATATATATATATATATATATATATATATATATATATATATATATATATATATATAAAGAATTGGAATCGGAATCGGAATCGGAATCGGAATCGGAATCGGAATCGGCACTTTTGACTGGTATCGGTATCGGAATCGGCATCGGCTGGAAATTTGGAATCGTTCCATCTAACTAATGTATATATATATATATATATATATATATATATATATATATATATATATATATATATATATATATATATATATATATATATATATATATATATATATATATATATATATATATATATATTAAGTATAATAGAAGACCTTAAATATTAATATCAATAAAACTGCAAGAATATATTTAAAAGTATTTACATGGTCTTCATATGATGTTGTAAACGTTAGCTTTCGATCCTTATTTTATTTGGATCCTCTTTCGGACGTTGTTATTTGAAGACTAACTAAATAAATTTAATGATACTTTGTAAGTTTATGTAAAATTGTTAAAATGAGAAGTAGTTTACATTTAAGTAAGGGAAACATTATAAACCAACCATCGCGATGCGTCATAGGTGGGGGAAAGGTACGTTGTAGGTTACATGCCCAATGTTGTTTAATATACCTCCTGTGTAACCGCAAGAACAATGAAGAGAGTGCGTCAACCTGTCTCACATGATGTGTATGTCTAGATAACGACAC
>JABUQX010068374.1:0-12500 GCA_015478945.1 Trachelipus rathkii | reverse complement strand
CCCACCCTCCTGTCCCATCATGATCTATTGATCTTCTATTGATCTATTGAATTAAGTCAAATTTTTACTAAATTGTAACGTTTTACATACCCTAAATCAGTAAATTCAGTAAATCAAACTACCATTCCCTCCACCCTCCTGTTCATCCTTGCATTCTATTGATCTATAATCTGTTTGTCCATTACAAAAATTAGGTCAAATTTTATACTAAAATTGATGTTTTTTACATACCCTAAGATCAGTAAAATCAGTAAATCAAACCACCATCCACCCACCCTCCCGACCAGTTGTCTGAATCTATTCTGATCTATTGGATCTATTGATCAAGGTTTCAAATTTTTACTTACAGGTAGTTAGCATTTTATACATACCCTAAATCAGTAAAAATCATTAAATCAAACTACCATCCCTCCACTCTCCTGTTCATCCTTGATCTTTGATTCTATTGATCTAAAATTGATTCAAGTCACATTTCGAGTCTTGTTCTTTGGAAAAAATAAATAACCATACAAATAAAATCAAGTTCTTAATATATACAAAAGAATCAAAAAAAATCAAATATATGTTGAAAAACAAAAAAACAAAAAAAAACGTAAAACAAGGCTCAACAACCTTTCACATAAAATAAATAAATGTGACCACAAAACCAACAAACTACTCTAAAAAGCACCACTCCCAAAACATGCAACTAGATTAGCCCTGATAACCAATAACCACAACGAACCACACCACACAACTGCAATCTCAGCCCACTCCCATAAAACACACAAACCCAAAACACCAAAACCCTCTCACAACCCAGACCCACCGAACCCAAGCACCTCCCCCAAACAAAAAGCCTTCCAACAACACCCCAACACAAACAAAAAAACACAGTTCAACCAAGTAAAAACCAAAAACTATTAAACCCAACAAAAATCCAGCCATGACCAACAACGGGAACCGTAAACCCTATTTCTATCAACTTTTTCTGTCACAAGCATATCTCTCACAAACCACAACCATATCAACCATCGCTCTCACTTAAATATAAACAAAATTAACCAGCAACAACAAACAAGCACACACCCCCAACCCCACCGACACCCAAAACCCCCCAGCAAAAACAGACACCCCAAAAAACAGCAACAAAGACAGAAAAACCAACCAACAAACAAACCACCCAACCAAACGCACCCACACCCCCGAGCAAAAAACACCACCACAAAACAGCGTCCTCCCCAACTACTCCACCCAATCACACATCAAAAAAAAACTTCCACCCCTCAAACCAACTCAATTCCACCAACATTGAAAAAACACCAAAAACCCAAAAGCAAGAAACAAAAACGAGACGAAACCAACACAAAAACCTGCTTATAACAACACACCCACACCCAAAACCCAAGCAAACCACACCCATCCCCCCACCCCCCAACCCCAACACCAGAAAACCTATTAACATTCCCGCCAGACAGATGGCCAACCACACACGCAAAACAAACGTACAACAAACAACAAACAAAAACAAAATACCTCACAAAAACTCCCAACACAACTCAACGCTCACCATCCCTCCTCCCAAACGGATTAACTAACGGATATATCTCCCAACAAACTAACAAGAAAAACATAAAGCTACACGATGCACACTCAACACACAAACCACAAAACCCCAAAAAAACACCCGTCAAGAATATAAAACTAAAGCCCACAATAATAACCAGTAACCAAAAGACAAACACACAAACCCAACCCACCAACACCCGTTAACAACACCAAACACTCCTACACCTGACAGCAAATAAAAACTGACTTATACATTACCTCATAGACAAAACGTTCCCATACCACTTAAACACCCGAGCTAAAATCAAGAAGCTCAAACCAACCCACCACAACTCACGCTAAACCCAAGCAACAATCCAAAACAGTACACCCCAGAAAATGGCAACAAAAAACCCGTAAAACCCACCACCACCAACCTAATATCTCACCTTTTAAACCCCTCACTCATTACACAAACAAACCGCATAAGACCCCACACTCTAAACCACCCACACCACTAAAAACACCAGCCACCCCCACAAACCAACACCTCTATCACCACTCACATCCATTAACCCGCCTCATCAACATTACCCTTAAATAACAACACCACTGCCAGCAACCCCACCACAACATTAACTACACAGAGAAAACTCCCTCAAAACCAAAACCAAGCAACCCACAAACTACTTACTACAAAGCCCCCACACCACCCACCAAACACATTTCACAATACCCCCCACTCCAACAACTCTAATCCGCGATACCAAAATCCTCAATCCATATCCCCACTAATACTGGCAAATCACAACCAACGCAAGACCCAATCACTCCAAATCACACGATAAACCAACACAGGTATCCACTCCCAACCATCAAATAAAGCTACCAAACCAACCAAAATGATTGTTAACATGAAAACTAAAGAAAAATAAATCTGTAATAAAATTTAACAAGAAAAACACTTAAAATGACCATAATAAAAAATAAAACCTAATGGAATAAAGGCTAAAAGACACAAACAACAGTAAAGTTATTACCCTAAAAACTGTAAAGCTAAAACTAAAACAATAACATTACTTAAAAACACACAACAACCAGAAACAGAAATAACAGTTAATCAAATTAACAAAAACTTTTCGAGAAAAGGAATTTATACGAAGGGAAGTAAAAAACAAAGTAATTTCAATTAAATTTAAAATATAAACAAAATAATTAATTATCATAAATGAAACAAGTAATAAATAATAAAATACATTTAGAAACAATATAAAAATAACCATGTTAACAAACAAGATAATATTATAAAATTATATTAATTCAATCTAATCAGAAAAGGAACATATGAGATTTCAAGTTGAAAAGGTCATAAAGTTCAAAATAATAAATATCTCTCTAAAATTCAACCACCCTTTTGAAAGGATGTGTAACATACATGCAACTTAATCAGACAAGAGACAAAACTAAACCATTATAATATCTAAGGCAAAAAATATTTTTAGAAATTCAGCAAAAGACACTTCATTTACTCTCATACAATAAAAGAGAAAAGTAAAAATTCACTCCAAGCTGATAGTTATAATAAAGACATTCTCCATGATAAGTAATTATACAGTATTTATACGAGGAAAACGCACATGTAAATTATGGGTAATTTATGTAAATATAAAATTATAATTAGTCAAAGTGCAATAAAGAATATATAAAAGTCCTCAAGATATGTCAAACATCGTTAAGAAAATCGCATAATTGTTAATTCTTATTATAATAAATAATATAAACAACTTATGTAAAAAAAATATTTTACAGCACTAAATTTTGAAAACTGAAATAGAAAACCAATACACGTATATGTATGTAAGCAGTCACAAACAATCGAAATGCGGTTTCCAAAACAAAAAAAAGTAGTTGCAGTACATCAAGAAAGGTTTTACATATCGTCACAAACGACTAGAGAAACACAAAACGTCTATTCTATATAATAGAACCTCTCAACGTTATACTTCCAAGTAAATAAGATATATCACTGCCTAAGTCAAATAAAAAAAAAAAAAAAAAACCCCAATATTAAACCAGCTCGACAACAATATCCTATCCATCTATCCACATCACTGCAAACCTAGAACAATGATTGAAAAATGAAATCTTGACGCACATCCTCCACCTTCACCACCCAAACAACTGCCCAAAATAAAAGCGTCCCTCCATATTATTATAGTAAAGCCCCTAACTGGATCTGGCCGGAAATACAAGCCACAACCTAGCAATAAAAATCGGTATCCTAATCGTTGAAAAAAATCGAATTACCCCAAAAACCCTCCATAAATGAAACCCACCATCGTTGTTCAGTTCAGACCCACAAATCGTACGAAAACCAACATCAAAACCCAATCAACAATATCAACAAAAAACCAGGCTCTCACATACGAGATGCCGAGGCGCAAGAAAATTGCCACCCCCCAAACAACAAAGAACACAGCACGAAAAAAAACTCAATGATCGCTCCCCACACCACCAACGCACAAAACACAGCACCCAAAAAACAAAAAAAACAAAAAAAAAACCAACTTCTAAAAATCCACCACCACCAAAAAACAAAAAACACAAACCAACCAAACAACACAAAAAACAAAACAAAACAAACCCCAAAATAAACAAACTTCCACCACACCATCCAAACCCACATAAAAAACACACACCATAAACCACAAAAAAAAAAAACATACAACCCCCCACCCACCGCCACACCAAACACAACAAAACCCAAACACGCCCCCCCACACCAATCTACCTCAAGAACGGAATAAATCGTGTAAAAATTAGGCGTAAAAAACACAAACCCCTCTCCAAACACTGTAATGACCGACTCTCCCTCTTCTCCTCCCCAACCACTCCAACCACACATCAGCCAAGAACCCAAGTAAACAAAGACCCCAACCCACTCACGAACGCTTACGACCCCACGCAGCCACCCACACACTACCAAATCATACCCTCAAAAGACACCAGCGAAAACAGCACTTCATAATCATACATCAGTTCACTCAAAAAAAAATAAGAAACCCCAAAAAAAACAAAACCAACACCCAACACCCATGTCTCACTGCACTCTCACCAAAACACACAAAACAAACCCAAAAAAACAACAACAAACAACACTTACTACAAGTTCAGTCTAAAAGCACAATATCCAAACACAACCTGATCCACCAAAAAATAAAATCAAACTCAATAATACCATATACTACAAACTCAAAAACCCGACCAGTATTCCTTAAACCCCACAATCCAAAAAAACAGTAACATGATTACTTCACCACATTAATAAATAACAACCAGCAAAAAAAAAAAAAAAACTAACATAGCAACCCACACCTCCACCAGAACCTCACCAAGCGCCCCAATTCACTAACCCATTGTCACCATAGGCACCAAACCTGACCACACCCATTTACGCCCCACCCTACCAACACAAAGAATAAGCATACAACAAAATTAACAAACATACCCTCGCGCTTAACAACACGAAATAAAAACTACATAACACCCTGCATCAAAAACAAAACAAACAGAATTAAAAAACCACAAAACTCCAAATTCACACCCTCTTTCTCAAGCCCACTACCTCCGTCTCCACACATCCACTCCCCCCAATCGTAATTTCTCACTAACATCCCCCGCCCTAATACCCTCATAATTAACAACAATATTCAGAACCAATAAACCACAATGATACTAAAATGCATCATCACACCTGCACCAACAAAACCTACATCATGAACATAAAAAAAAATAGTAACATAGGTCTTAAAACAAAATGAACTTCAGTAACATTACACGAAAAACTCTCAATCCTAAACCCCTCGTCTACACTATCACCCACACTCCCCAAACCGCAAAATCAATTGCAAACCATAACAAAGTTTTCCAACAAACAAACATCAAAAATAAAAAAAAATTTTAATATCCTGACATAACCCTAACAAAATACAGTTCTCCCCATAATGAATAACAAACCAATAAAATCACACAATAAAAAGAACCGTAAATAGCTCTCCTTGCTCTTATCAACAGCCAAGTACTCAAAAATCAGTACAAAAAACCACCAATCAAGAAATAAACAAACCACCACCTTCCTGCCAGTCCAACATAATTCCATACCACCCCGTTCATAAAAAAATAGATCAATCAATCCGACTATTTCCGCCATTCACGCGTACCACACCCCCCATCCAACCCCACAACTAACTATATCTCAAAGATAAAATACATTTTCTGGCAACACTCACCAAAAACACCTCAAACCCAAAAAAACCAACACGCAACACGCGATACAGGAACCGGACACGAATCCATTATCTAGACCCAAACAATTCCCACCCCCGTATTCACACAACAGCTGACCCCAACACCCCATCATAATCAACACCCCAATGCCAAACGACCATACCATGCAATCAATCATCGAAACTCTATGAATTGTACGACCAAAAACACTAAATAACATATCATCAAAGTGATACTCAACGTCTCGAAGACCCAAACCCCCGCACACCACAGACCCACCCACAACCACCAATAAACACCATCACTCTGACAAACTATGAATATTCACCCACCGAAAAATAGAAACAATTAAAAAATTCTCAGAAAGAACAAAAAAAAACCTGACAATTCACCCCCAAGCTCAACCAACCAAACACCATTGACACCTCGCTCCCACGTTTCACTCCTAACACATCCTCGTCCCGAAACGACAGGCTAACAACCAACGCGCCCAAGTAACACATATCCTTTACCAAACAAAAAACTCAAATTCACATTAACTCTAAAACCAAATCAGTCCGTGTATAAATAATTCACAACATCCTGTCAACTTAGTTCCCACCCAACTAACTTACCACCACTTTAAACGTACCCTCCCACTTACACGCCCACCCCAACATAACACGCCGCTCTTCACCCTACAACCAAACACCCAGCCAAATCCTTAAGCACACCAAACACCAACACTCCGAGAGAAAACCCAAAGGGCTGAGGCCCAAATGGCACGCAACACAAACAAAAAAAAACCAACCTGACTAAATCCTGGATGGTGATATGGACCGGCAGTTGGTGATGGTGTCTGAAGCAGGAGGGGAATCACCACGAAAAAAGACACGGGTAAGCGAGAGCATATTCAGCAAAAAAAAAAAAAACGAGACCCTCCACCCATCGCCCGCACACCAACCCCACACAACAACACGGGGAAGAGGCAACGCGCGCGGGCAGACACCAGAAGACAGAAACCCACCCCCCCAAATAACCACAAAAACAGCAATCAAAAAGAAAAACAGCCCCTCCACGCACCCCCACCAACCCGTATATCCACCACGAACTACCAGGGCTTGAGGCCTTCACCCACCACCTCCCCAAAAAACACCTTCGAAGAAGAATAGCAAAAAGAGATTAAAAAAGCTCACCGAACCCCCCCCCTCCCTCCACCTCCCACGAAACGACTAAAATACAAAGGGGAAAAAAAAAAAAACAAAAAAAAAAAAAAAACCTAACCAAATCAAACAAAACAAAACAATCAAAAAAAAAAAAACAACCAGAAAAAAAAACACACAAACACAAAAAAAAAAAAAAAAAAAACACCAAAATACATAAAAGAGCCCCCTAAACAAAAAAAAAAAAAACACAAAAAAAACCCCCAAACCACCGCCACCAAAAACAAAACCCAACGCACCCGCCAACCCAAAAAAACAAACACAAAACAACACCTGAAAACGACGCCAACCACCACCCCACACAAAAAACAAACAAAAAAAAAAAAAGAAACACAAAGCTGGCACCCCCAAACCACCACCAAAGACAGAACCCACAACACCACCCCAACCCCAACAATCGAACAACAACAACCACCCTCAACACAAAACCACGCAGCTCCAAGGTCCCACGCCACCTATACGGGAACTGAATCATACAACCAACGCCCAGACCCCAACCAAGCCAACCCCAGCCCCAACCTTCACTACCCACCCTAATCAACGTACAAGACCTAGCCACCAACTCAAGATCCCCACATCTACTTCACCAAAGAATTCCACACAAACTAAACATTCAACGAAAGGGCGCATCACAGAAAACAAACCCTGAGCGACGCAGTCTTTATCCCTCCTCGGCGACCGACCACACAAAAACCAACAACACACACCCAACACACAAAAACCAAAACCCCACACCCCCCAAAGGTGGTGACCTCAAAAAAAAAACACAAACACCCCCAAAAAACACAACGAAAACAAAACAAAACCCCCGACCACCCAGCAAAACCAAAACCAACCCCCCCAAAACAACCCAACAACAACCTGTAGACTATGCCTACTTAAGAAAAATACATACATAATAGCGCTCTCACAAATAGCAAACACCCACCTGATGTCTCTTCGCTAACAACGTTTTTAAGACCCAAAAAACAGAAAGCCAAACAACATAAAACCAGTTATCCGCCTTCCACAAAAAATAATTTACAAAAATAAATAAAGGTGTGTGGCAAAGAAAAAAAAAAAGAATTAACCAACTGCAACCAAACTCTCTCCCAGAAGCCATACGAGACCAACACACATGAAAACATCAATGAAAAAAAACACGACCTTTATGAGATATAAAAGAAATACAAAAAAATTACTGCAAAAAACACACAAAAAAAACATTTAGAACCTTAGCAACACGAAAAATGTAAAAAAAGAAAACAAAACCCCAACCACCACAACAAAAAAAACCCCACAACAACACAACAAAAAAAACCAAACAAAAAAAAACCCAAAACAAAACACCATACTCCCAAACACAACCACCCACGCAAAATTTAATCAACATCCCAAACCACAAAAAAAGAAACCAGATCGTTGCTCTAGACAACACCGGTAAAACGCAACGCTCAGACGAAAAATTGAATTTTACCTTAATATTTTTACCTAGATAAAAAACAAACAAAAAACAAAATACAACCCAAGTAGGTTTTCTGGTTACCCCAACCCTAAAATGTTGATAACACAAAAAAAAAAACAACAACAACACCACCCGCTCTCAAATAGTCGTCAAGGAAGGCCATCCCCCACCTGCCCCCCAACCCTCAAATCCAACCCAACCACAAAACACACAAACAACACCAAACAAAAAGAAACAATAATAATAACAATTTTCACAAAGTAATAAATAACCAAACCCAATGTCTACGTTGATAAAGATCTCAACTTAAGATCCCACCAACCGATAGAAAAAGAAATAACAGATACAATAAACTAAGATAACTCCCCGAGAACGATAGAGCCACCACTAATAATATAGAATGCAAGAAAAGACTCCACCAGATAGATACAACCTCTACCACTCGTTGATTCAGCATACCGCAGCTAACAGCACAAAAAAACAAAAAAAACAACACTCCAATCACTCCTCTTGCCACCAACTCAAGAACTAACACTCGACAAACCGAAAAAAAAAAAACAAAAGAAAAGATAATCGCGCCATTCGCAAATTATGCATGACATTTTAACCGGCACCATCTGCAATATTTAAAGCAAAGCTCACATAAGCTAAAATACCGATCCTCCCTATATAAACCCTAAACAGTACTCCATAATCCCCACACAATACGCCCACCCATACACTATCAAAAAATATGAACACCTGACAAAAACAACCGATTTTTTATTTGAAAAAAGGGTTATTTATTAGAAAATAACACCAGAACAGAATGGAAAAAAAAAATGGAATAGAGAGGCCAACTGCCAAAAATAGAACCACCGAAAAGAAAATGCGCAACTGGGAATTAAAGAATCCTCTACCCCTGACCAAATCTCCCTGAATATTAAACCTGCCTTAAATCCACCGCCTAAACATCAAATTAAACGCTCCTTTCAACTGATAACCAATGATTATATCACAAGAACTTATTTTTAGTTATGTTTGTATAAAATTTTTTAAGAAATATTTTAAATACCTCGTTCCATGTAATTAGAGTATAACCCAAAACATACCCCTTGAAAATATCGTTCCCTGCAATTATTCGTTGATTAACGAACGAATTAATCGAATAATTATAGACGAGAAAAAGAAAGATATATGCACAATGAACACCTCTAAATTGAATCAAAGTATTTAACCGACCAACACCAAAAGATCTTGATGCTACAAAAAACACTATCCCAGACAAATAAAAAATGTAGGAACAAATTAAGCAAAAATCTATATATTTAAGTTAGTCTAGCTATTCTCGATGCCTCTAGACCATAAGGCGTTATCCTTTCCATCCGTATCCCATATAAGAAGTACTATGAAGTTGAATTTGAAAACATTACACTATGCAATAAATAATGTATAGCAGCATCGATATTTGAAATAAGTACAAAAACCCCCCAAACCAAACCACGCACACACCTAACTCTACGCAACGGAACACCCAAAGAGGCGACTCAAAAGACAAATAGAGATCTACAAAAAACAGAATATTTTTGATAAACTCGCAAAAAGATGTTATGTACGCTAAAACTTAAGAATAAGCTTAAGCCGCAGAGAGTATTAAGTCATAAACAGATTCTCGATAGCTCTATTCGTAGACATAATGAATATGTGTCAGAGTTATATAAAGAACCAAATTGTAATCTATAAATATTGCTTTAGATTATCACACCGCACACAACCTGCGTCCATAGAACATAAAGTCAATAGAATTATAATATGTAATGTTAGATAGGAAACACCTGTGTTTTATAGTCAACCCTTCCCAAGGCAGAAAGTTGTCAAATACTAAAATTAAAGAGAAAGCATAAAAGACTACCCTATACCTCATATATCCTGAAAATATTTACTCTTAGAAAACGGTGTAAAAAATATTGATTGATTAGAAAATACTAGCTTAAGTAATCTTTGACTAAAAAAATAGATTCTCTAATATAGTAATAAGAATTGATTAAGATTCCCAGGTGACTAATGCTCAAAACCATAGTTCACCGTTCTGAATATAACGAACGATCATGAGTTGCAAAAACTATCAAATCAAAACAAAAAAAACGAAACACGATCGATAAAAACCGCACAGAAAAAAAAATACAATAATAATCAAAAACCTATAATCAGAAAAACTAAACAAAGCACACAATTGAGTAAAAAAGAGATTTAACAAACATTACAAACATGTTCAACCCCAGACCTCAAAACGCAACGCCACACGACACGAAACCACACAATCCTCAGTTGTATAAGATAATATCCACCTTACACTTTAAGATAAACAGACTTCGCAAGTAATGAAAAGGAAACCAACCAAAAGAAACCTCTCATACATTTAAAGGAACCAGCCAACATGTCTCTACCACCAACGCCATACGAATTTCCCCACCCCCAAAAACCAACACAATAACAGACAAGAAGAACACCCAAAATTTAAACCACTTTCCTCATAATCGAGACTGTAAAGAAACTGGTACGAAAACACTCAAAGAAAAAAAAGAAAAAACCCGAAAAAAAAGAACCCACCCAAAACTGGCCCCAATATACTCCATACAGCCAACACATCTATTACTAACAACTTGTTCGATTGATAAAACCCAAAGAAACAGAAACAACCATATGATATATACAACGAGAGAAAAGCTCGTTACCCCAATTACACCACCCGCTAAAAAACTGGTGGCAAAACATTGTATATATAAATAACTTACGCCAATCACCACCCATCGACCACCACACACAACACAAACAAAAAAAACCCCGCACAAATACCGATAAACAAATCTGACTTGTAGTTATCCCACATCCAGAGGATACCACAAAAAAAATAATAGACCCCCAATATAATATCGATTTTGTGTTGCGAAGAGTTACAAAATAAACAAAAAAATCACAATATTTGCAGCAAAAAACCCACAAAAGAGAACAAATGAAGAACTCCGAGGCCATACAGAAAAAAATGTGATTCATCCTCAAAAGTAATCGAATAAATAAAAAAAACTAGCATAAAATAATCTTAACATAGGATAAAAGAAGAAAAGAATAAAAAAAAACAACCAAAAAAAAGATAAAAACGATAGAAAGAAAAAGCGTTTCTAATAAGAAAAATAGACGTTGTATAGATTACTACAACGATAAAAAAACGGATACAAAACAACAAAAAAAAAAAAAATAAAAAGAAACAAATGTGAATCAGTAACATGAAAGTAGTATTTTACCTCTGATCAAATCGAATTGTCTGAAATGGAAGCCAGTCGAGTGAAAAAGCATACTTATAAGAAAAAATAAAGAGGAAAATTTGTCAAGTTCGAGAACATCTGAAAAAATAATTACAAAAAACACAATATAGCCATCCTAAAAAAAATAAAAAAACCGAAAGCCCAACCGGAAGCAAAACGGATAAACGTCAGACACCCAAGCATCTAGCCCAATATCCTTAAAACCACGACTGAAATTGCAAACCACTCCACCCATTGACGGAACACCGCCACCGACAACTCTCAAAAATAACCAACACAACCAGCCTAACCCCAACCACAACCTACAACAAGTGCCCCTGATCCCCACCATACTGAATTCACACCATATTTACACCAAAAAACATAGTGAAGCACCGATTTACCCGCAACATGATAAAAAATCCTCACCCATAAAGACATATACGAAGCGAAACGTGACGTTTAAAAACCTAACACATAACCTATCAGCTCGTAGCGAAAGCCCACTCCAACCATTTCACCATTCTCTAAATTATTAAAGTATGAGGAGACAAAAAACGACCATGCCAACACTTCACCACCCACCAAACAATGCTGCTGCTGAAAAAAATACAAAACTTCACTGAACTGAAACAAAAAAATAGGACCAAAAAAAAAAAAACAAACCCAAATTATCCCTTCCAGGCCTGCTTGACACTCGCCACCCTTCCACCACAACCCAATATAAGTTAACATCCCTTTTCAAAAAAAAGCAGCCCG
>JABUQX010068373.1:0-20159 GCA_015478945.1 Trachelipus rathkii | reverse complement strand
TATACCAATTTGGTTAATTTACTCATAGTCTGTTTAACTAGGTTGTTAAATGTATTGTTCTTTAAAAATATTCAAAAAGCTTTTTCATCGAAATTTGTTATATTCTCAAGTTATTTTAAGGCCATTTTTTGTTAGGCCCTATTTCAGTTTTTCTTATACCATTGTTAATTTTCTAATTTCTCTTAAAATCAGTTTTAATTTTGTTTCTGTTTGCTTTAAAAATAATTGTAAGATGTTTTACCCTTTAAATTTAAATATAAGGCTTATTTCATCTATCATTTTTCATATTTTGCTAATTTGTGGGTCTTATGCTTTGCGAGATTAGGAGGACTCGGATTCTTTATGTCCATTTACTTTTAGGTTATACCTTATAGAGGGTTTGAAAATTAAAAACAGTTTGATTTTTTTTCCGGGCTGAGCCAGCTAATCTATTAGTTAGTATTGTTTCAAAAATTAAATATCTCATAGATCGTTATTTTTTTGTATTTTATTTTGCATTTTTTTCATATTTTCAATTAAGGGAGAGTGTAGGGTAAAAGGGCCCCAACATTAAGGGAAAACGTTTTTGTTCGAAAAACAGCGGGGAAAACCCCAAAAAAAACCCCAAAGGGGGGCGGGGGGACAACTACTGTATTTTTTTAAATTAGGAAAATTTTTTTTATATAGTTGTGACTAAATGGGCAAAAGACATAGACAAATCATAATGTTCGAAAAAAAACCAAATTTTGGGTGGAGTGGAAAAGTTTACATGGATTGTTATACGGATTTTAGGAAAATTTTCAAAGCAAGCTGTTTGAGATTTAGAGGAGCTTGAACATGGATTGGAGATGATTTTGAAAACCTGAAATTACCAAAATCCCTTCAACTCTTTTCCCGGGGATACCCTTGTAAATATACCATATATAACTTTAGATAAATTTATTGATTTTCAAAAACTTATTTACCTTTATTAACTCAGTTCGTGTCCTTCCCATTATAGTTAAACGATATTTAAGCAATGAATATATTCATGCTCTTTAAATTTCATATTTTTTTGTGAAAAACGTTGGCGCGCTTTTAGCCTTTGAAAGGATTTTTCGTTCGGGAAAGAAAACAGCGATTTAAAAAAAATTTTCAAAACCCAAAAGACATTACTTACCCTAAAAAAAAAGTAGCTTTAATTTATTTTCGTTAATGGAATAAGAAAAATGGGAAATTGTCTTCGTGTTAGAATCAAAAGGGTTTAAAATGAAAAGAAAACTTTAAATTTTGCCAAAAACCCTTTATTCCCCTGAATTCGTTTAACAAAAACCAATTTTAACTCTTATCCTTGGAATTCGTTAACAAAACCAAATTTTTTTAGAGGGCATTTTTGTTTTTTTGAGCCATAAGATTCCATAGCTAACCTATTTTTTGCAAAAAAACTGATTTTAAAATCGATATTTTCTATTTAACAACATTTTTGCAAATTTTTAAAATAAAATTTGATTTTAAATTACAGTCCACATTTTGAATTCTATAACGGATTTTTTAGACATCTAATTCTTAGTCCATTCTTTCCACTTACAGAAAAAATATTTATTTCTCTATTTTCGAAATGTCTTTAAAACAAAAACTTTCCAATTAATTTTTCAGAGGGGTGGGGGAAAAAAGACTTAAAACAGAAACTAGTTGTAAAAGTGTAAGCATAACTTAAACATGTCCCAAACATGAATAAAAAATTTATAAAACGTCATTTTTGCTTTGTTTTAATTAGGAATTAAGAAGAAAGATGTTTTTTTTTTTTTACATTATTGCAAAATAGTTCTCTATTTTGAATGTTGTGAATTGCAAATGGCTGTCGTTGGCTCGATTCCTCGTTTCCTTTTTAATTTCCCCTTTTTATCGGTTAATTGAAATCTTTAATTGTAATTCATTAAGTTCTATAAAATATGTTGAACTTATTCTTTTATTTTTTAATATATTATATATATATATATATATATAATATTTATTATATTATTAATATATATATAATATTAATATTTATAATATTTTATATATATTATAAGAAAAAAAAAATAAATTAATTTATGAAAACATATGAAGTGATTTTAAGAAAATGAAAAGTCGAAGTTGTTGTTCACATAACAAGAAACTCATAATAAACAGAAGGAAAAATAAAATCTTATAGATTTGAAAAATCTCTGGGATTTTATTTTCGTATTTTATTCAAAAAATTTCCGAAAAGTTCTTTAAAAAAAATAACAAAAAAGAAAAAAGAAAAACAACATATGAAAAAAAGAAAAAAAAAAAAAACGAAGATTTTTGAAAAAGAAGAAGGAAAAAATGGGTGTCGGCGCCAAAATGAATGAATGTTGCACATTTTCTTTCCAATTTTTTTTCAGTGTTGGATTTGATCCTTTAGTGAGTGGAGGTGTTCGCTCTTCCTCTTCCTTTCACCAATTGTGTTCGACGATTTTGGGCTTTCAAATGCTTATTTTATTATATATTTTTGTTTGATCTTGTTATTATTTTTTTTTTGCTTCCTCTTTTACTCTTCTAATAACCATATTATAATTTTCTGTTTGACCTCCCTTTTGCGGCCTTTACCTTAGCATCGAAGGTGGATAAAATTTTCCAAATAAATAAGATTTAAAAAAAATACTCGTAAATATATACTGTATATATATAAAAAAAAAGAAAGTCATATCTTCACATTAAGGCCTAGAACCACTCCAAACTTGGGAACTTTCCCAGGAAATTTATTCTTATCCCTCTTTGGCAATATATATAATAATACTTATTTAGATATTATATATATTATTTATAAGTAAATATTATATATTATATTATTTTAATATTAATTATTTTAATATTTATTATATATGTTGGACCAATTTATATTATATTATTATTATTATTAATATTATTATATATTATTTATATATTAATTATATATATATATATATATATTATATATATATATGCAAAAGTATACATTTTTTTTATAGTTTTTTTTTTTTAATAGAAAAAAAGCCGATTTTTTTTTTTAAAAAAAATTCTCATTTAAATTGTATATCACTTTAAAACCTTTCTTATCTGTAACCAGACTATGACATTTTCATCACGAGCTCTGTCTTTCTCTATATGTTTTGGGAATACCCCCATTTTTTTCCATTAGTTTAGAGCATGAACAAGTTTTAATCGTTTTTCAATTAACACAATAAGGTTTTTTATTAATTTTTTGATGTTGAGTTTGGGGAAAACAAACACAAGCAACATTGCAAATAGAAGTCCGTCATTAATTAATAAATCATATATTAATATATAATATATATTTTTAGTTATTATAACTTCATATATTATATATTATTTAATTTTTATATATACATTAATATTTTTAATAATTACATAATATAATTAATTGTAATGTACGTATAACATAAATTAATTATATTTTATATATATTAGTTATTATTTATATTAATATATATATTTTATTATTAATATATAATATTTTTATATATATATTTATTTATTATATATATATATATTAATTATATTATTATTATATTAATTATTAATATATATATATATATATTATATATATTATATTATATATATATATCTATTGTATTATATATATATATAATATATATATAAGATATAATATATAGAAAATTATTTTTCCCTATATATTGTATATATTATATTATTCATATATTATATTATATATATATTATTATATATTTAATAGTCCCATTATATAAGTATATAGAAGTTATATATTGTAAAATTATCCTAAATTATATAATCTATTAGACTGATTTACTAATGATTTTCCTTAATATTTCACTGTTTATTATTGATAATTCTTATTTATATTTGACTAAAACTGGATGTTCTTTAAAAAATTTTTAATTGTTCCCAAGTTAAGTCAAATTCCTCTTGCATCGTAAAATCAACTTCATAAAGCATAGTTATTCGCACCATATAAAACTATTTCAATCATTATATAAATTAAATTCACCTTAATTTATCCGAATTGTTTTTTTTAGCTATTGATTAAAAATACTTTTAATATATATAAAGATTCTAAGATATGTATTCTATATATTATTATATATATATATATATATTATTTATTATATAATATATATATTATTATATTAATATTATTAATATAATTATTTATTAATATATATATTACAGCTATTATAAATACAAAAATATAATATAATAGGTATTTTAGAAAGTATTAGAAAATATTTCAAATGTTATGTTGAGTCATGCGAAAGAACGACAAATAAAGCTTATAAAATTAAAAAAACTAAAAAAAAAATAAAAAAAAAAAAGGGGAAAAAACTTTTTTTAAAAAACAAAACCAAACTGCCAAAATTGATAACCCATAATTAGTATATATATATATTTATATATATTAATTATTATATTTATATATATAGTATATTATATATTAATTTAAATCAAAATTATTATATATACTATATATATATATATATATATATGTATTATGTTGTCTATGTATTGAATTATTATTTTAAATTTAAATAACATATGTGTATATATTATATATAATAATATATTATACTATATTATGGTTTATTATATATTAATATTATTATTACTAATATTATTATATAATATATATATTATATTATAATATACTATATATATATATTGAGTTATACTATTTATATAATTATTTTATATATTTATATTATATATTATATATATAAATATTTATAATATATATTATATTAATTATATATAAATATTATATATATATTATAATATAATTATATATATATCTAATTAATTTATCATTAATATTAAATAATTTCTTTACGAATTTCTTTTTTCTTTTTAAAACATTTTTTTTGATTATTCTTAATATTTTTTCAATCCAAAGAATTTTAGCCATGAGTCTTACTGGGGCAATCTCAAAAAGGGTGGAGGTTACAGGGAATACTGGGGCGAATAATGACGATTTATTTACTAAATTTGATAACAATTTCTTTAATAATAATTAATCATAATTTAATAATTAATAATTAAATAATAATAATTAATATATTAATAATAAATAATAATAATTTAATTAATAAATAATCTTAATAAATAGAGTTTTAATAATAAATAAAAGTAGGTAATTTATAATTAATAATAAAAAAAATTGAAGAAGAAAAAATTGCAGATTCTGTAAAAGAATTTTAATTAAATGATCCAATAAACATAATTAATTTAATAATTAATAATAATAAATTAATAATAAATTAAACTATAAGTAATTTAATTAATAAAATTAATTAATTTTCTATTAACAATTAAATAAAAAAATATAGTAAATAAATAATTAATAATTAATAATTAAATATGAAGAATAATGATAATAAAATATTTTTAATTAATAATTAAATAATTAATTATAAATTAATGCATTTAATAAAAATAATAATAAATAAATAATAAGAATAATGATATATATTCAAAAACTATTAATAAAAAAATAATAATTAAAAAAACATATGACAAGACGGAAAAATTACATAAATTAAATATAACAAAGATATTTTTAATTTTTTTGATTTTAATTTTGCTTATAGCAGATATCAAACTATAATAATATGATCTTTAAATTTATTTAACTTCTAACTTTTTAATTTTATTATTTTTATTTTCTATTTCTTTAAATTAAAATTAACATTTATTATTTTAAATTTTTCTGGTGTGACGGTTTTTACAAAACTATATTAAGTATTTTTATTAAATATAATATAATAATTTTACCTTAAACTTATCAAAAATATTATGTATTAAAAAAAAAACCCAAAAAAATATATATCAGACTAATTACTATATATTATATATATATAAAACTAAATAATATATATTAGTATATTACTATTATATTTACTTATATCTATATTATAAATATTAATTATATACTATATATAATATTATATTTATATTATTTTTATATTATACATATAATTATATATTATATATAATAATAAAATAAAATATATATACTTCTTTAAATAAATAATAATTATATTATGATTATTTTATATTATGATTTCTGGTATTTGAGCCAAAAGGCAAGAAGCTTTGAAAGTCCTTGGAAAAGTATTAAAAACAATAATTCAAAAATGAGAAAGGTTGGAAAAAATGATGAAAAAAAAGCGTTTTTCCAGATATTTTTTCTTATCAGTGGAGTGTTGGAGGGGGAAAAAAGATTTGAAGCAAACAGCAGGTTAATGCTTATGCAGGTATCGCGGAGGAGGTTTAGGAACAGAGAAGAAGCAAGGAATGAGAGACTGTGATGGGAAAAAGAACCCGTTTGTCCACCGCCGAGACTTTTTCCCTCCAAAAGGAGGAGGGCCGGAGGAGGAGAGGAAGGGAGGAGGAGGGAGGGAGGAGGAGGGTTACTCAATTCTTGAGAGTTTCAGGGATCCGGCCATCCATTGTAATTAGAGAATTATCAGAGGATTCGTCGCAACACTGCAAGTCAGTAATTGGTAGAAAAAAAAGAGAGAGAGTATTAAAGGGTTTAGGAGAGTTATTCAAGTAGGACAAAAAGCAGCTAGATTTGCATCTTCATGAAGGGAAGGAAAAAAACATTTATTTGAATTGGAATCACAACCAGATATTTCTTTTTGCAAAAATTGTAATATTACCTATTATGTTATCAAGAATTCTTTTTTAACCAAAACCCTCCAGATACCTGGCGCAGCTTATGATTTGGTCAAGATTATATTTTAAGTTGAAAGAAAAGAGGTATGAGAAACAATGTAAGATGCCTCTTGAGAAAGAAAAGAGCCCAATCTTTTGAGAAAGATGTGGCCTGCAGTGAAGTATAAAAGTTATATTATTTTATCCGATACCCTCTACAATCTTTTAATGGTCACGAGGAAGAGTAAAAGAACCCTCTGCGCATTCACATTTATTCTAAGGGGGCAACCGAGTGCGAAGCGGTAGAGTTGTATGTTTTACGAAGGGGCAAAAGGATATCCTCCTTAGTTGTGTGAAAAAGGGACTCGATTCGAGTATGATTAATGAAAAGAAACTTTTTGAATGGTATTTCTTAAAAAAAACCAAATTATGTTTTTCTTTTACCCAAAATTAGAGGAAGATATAACAAGAGGAAGGGAATTTTATGATCAGGAAGGTTCAGGTTGCTCGTAAGGTCATTTATTTCATTTACCCTTGTTGCATTATAATTGCTATATTGAGTTGGCCTTTGACTACCAAATTTGGGAAAAAAGAAGTTAATAGGATGAATAGGAGTATTCATTCGGCCTAGCGGATGTGGGATAGAGAAACCGGAGTCATTAATTGAAAGTACAAAAAAGAGTTTTATGGAAAAAAATCAGGGACAAGAAACACTTGAGGAAACCCAAAAAAATGTTAATTAAAATTTAAAGGATTTGAACGGTACTGTTACAAAAAAACAATTGCCTTTATAACTACCGAAAAGGGGAAATTTCAGAGAGGAGGAGGGTCACTTATAGAGGGGGATTATTTATTAAAAAAACCAATTAAGAGCCCCGGGGAAGTTTTAAAAATCAAAAAGGTTTATGTTGCCCAGACTTAATTACCGAAAATAACTTTCGATGTGTTTCTTTAGCGCACGGGCAAAAGATTCACCCGGAAAAATTCTGGCGAGTAGCAGGAAAGAATTTTTCAGATCAGATAGACGGGGGAAAAGTGGATATTTTACCACTTGAAAAAGCGTTTTTCCCTTACGAAAAAAAGCCCAAAACTCAAAGAGGATTTAGGTTAATTTTAAGAAATTAAGGTTGTTTCCCAAAAATGTTTGCAATGTTTTGAGGGATTAAGATATCGGAGAAAGCTTTAAAGTGAAACGAGAGGTTAAAAAGTTTTAAATGAATGAAAGTCACAGGGAAGATTTTTACCTCCAATCAGGCGGGACTTCAAACATGGACTCCGGCGGTCGCCTGAAGTTAACAATGGACCGGGAGGCTTTATTTCAACCTAAGGCCATCCGCGGTTTTTCCAAAAAAAAGAACGCTTCAAGCGTATATTATTTTTTAAAAGCACCCGGTTTTCTCATACCATAATCTGCTGAAACTCAAAGGCCTGGCCCCCTATTATAATATGGTAAACTTTGATTGGGTCTACCTTTCTCGGCGCAGGTTGAATGAGACCACGTTTCCAGCACGAAGGTAGATTCACCGAAATGCGAAAGAACAGATGACTAAGAGTAGGAAAGGAGAATCGAAAATGGAAAGCACAGACGAAACAGTTTACCAAGGGAAGGTAAGCTAAGCTCAGAAAGAACAAGTTTTTTTATAAAACCACCAGGGGCTAGGTGAATACTGTCATAACCATATGCCTTTCTTTATTATTGCTAAGCTCAGAGAAGAGGCAGAAAAAACTTCTTTGGAAAGATAGAAATACGATATAGGCATAAATAAGTGGAACGGACTAGTGGAAGAAGAAGAAGGGATAAAGCTGTTTGAAAGGTGGAGAAGAAACGAGCGCTGGAATTAGAAAACAAAAGTTATGTAAAAAAAAAGGTTGTGAAGAGGCACAAGTAGATAGTTGACATTCTCTTTTTTTCAAAAAATGCAACGACAGAGCAAAGAAACGTTGATGAAGAGGACACCAGAATGATTTGAAAGCGAAAAAATAAAAAGAAAGTAAAGTGAGCAGCGAGAATTAAACTATTAAAATAATTATGGAAAGTATCTGCAATTTTATAAAACAATTTCTTTTTTCTAAATTTTTAAACTAAAAAAAAAAAAAAAAATTCTTTCCACCGCGTAATGAATTATGGTGGCAGTTGGTCATAAGGTTTTTAGGTAAGTTCGCGAGTAGCCGTTTCACGCCAGAAATTGCCCAAAAAAATGTATAAAATCTTAAGCATTTTCTTTAAAAAAAACAAACTTTTTTAAATGGAAATTAATTAATCAAAAAGAATATGCATGTAGAAATAAAAAAAAAATAATATTTAAACCTATAATGGTTATACAAATATTTTAATGTAAAATATTGAAATATGAAGTTATATATATATTTATATATAAGTATATATATCCCTCTCTCAATATAATTTATTATAATATAATATATTAATATATATTATAATAATTATAATAATATAATATATATATAATATATATATATATAAATATATATTAATAGATAATATTATATATAATATATATATATAAATAATATATATAATTATATAATATATATATTGGGAGGCTAGAAACTATTCGCGTAGAAACAAGTTGTTAATTAATTTTTTCCGGAAAAGCTTTGACCCGGTGATTAAATCTTTTTGTTTATTTGATTAAGGACATGGAACGAACCGGAACTTAACATATGAACTTAAAACAAAGAAATCCAGTTTGTTATAAAATTTTTGACGAGTCACCACTAATATATAATATAAAATTAATAATAAATATAAATATATATATATATAATATATATATATAATATTATTTAATATATATATAATATATATATATATTATATATATATATATATATATAATATATATTATATATATATATATATATATATATAAATATAGTATATATAGTATATAGAATATTATAATTAATATATATATATATAATATATAATATATATATAATCACTATAATATATTAATATATATATATAATATATAATATATATATATTATATGTATATATATATATAATAATATAAATAGCTATATATACAATATAACTGACACTGAAGAAATGAGCTGGCTCAGTAATATCCTCTATTACTATCATCCGACGCGTCATTAAGATTAGAATATCCCTCCAATTCCGCTCGTGTGGACACAGACACAATTATTATTTGTTTATTTACAAAGGTTGAAATCACTGAGTATTTGAAAAGAGTATAAATAAAAATTTCCAACCATAGTGAATAAAAAATAGTCAATCTTCTTAAAAATAATAATAAAAGAAATTAGATATATGCTTCTACATAAAGAGAGAATAATAAAATAACATTATGAGAGATATCGCACTCCGAACAGTCGATCTGTCGAAAGTTGTACTACTCTCCTGGTCTTTAGTAAAAAGAGGAGCGTCTCCTCCTCTCCAAAAAAAGGCTAACTATTAAATATTAATCTAACATTTAACTGAAATAACATTAGCGAAAATTTACGAGTTCTATTATGTACAAAATCATTTAAGTACTCAAACGGAGGATTTTCCTCTATATGTGTGGCTAAGGAAAAAAAAAAAAAAAAAGTAACCCTAAGTTAGAAAATCACATACTTCCTTAGCTCCATGACGTTATATTACATCTCACACATATATACAACATAATAAAAATGGTAATTATAACCCAAACTTATTTTCAGAATTGAAAGATCACTAAAGGTGTAGGTGAGATTCATACTAATGATAATTTTTTTTAACTTCAGATTTCAATTTCCGTGTCAATCCGTTTCATCATTGCTGCAAAAAACACCTCCACAATAGATATATATATATCATGTGACTACAACCCATATCCTTACGTAAACAACGTTTATTAAACTGTTTTTCTAGATCATTAAGTGTTCTGTCTTAAAAACAATTTCATCATTGAGATGCCTCCAATACCACACTCAATATACTCAAGATAAACTGTTCATCAGGTATTCTATGCCTCTATGTGCCATATCCAAATATATGATAAAATAAACATATACTCCTGTGTGCTCTCTCTGAGCAAGTGCTGCACGCTTCACCATGTTGTGAGCGCTCCCATAAGGCTCTCGTGCGTCTCTCAAGAAATATATACTGAATGACTAAACACAAACAATTAAAAACCTAAATTATTTAAATTCTATTGTACTGAAATTTTATATGAAACTATCAGAGTAGTAGATTGACTTGGAAAAATGAATCAAAATATACCTTTTATAAAAAAGAATATAAAAAAATTAATAAACATTTAAATTAACTAATTAATAAACCCTAAACCAAATTTAGACCCTCAACTATGACCGTTTTTCAAATTATTGGCATTGCGAACGTTGTCAGAGACAAAATAAATTTGGTTATTGTAAGAAGAATTAAAATTTGGTAAAACTCTTTAAAAATACTACTTTATATTGGCAACTTCATTTTAAAACACTCGGAAAAAATGAACTATTAAATAGTTAATTTAGACCGATAAGCCCATCTTCACTCCTTTGACAAAAAATTGTAAAAAAAAAAACTATGAAAGAGAAAAAAAAACTTACACATTACATATAAATACCTTCATGATTAACCAAAGGCTGCTCCAAAAATATTTACTCGCCTCTTCGTTCTGCCAGAACGGGTATAAAAGTTACCCAGAAAAAAATTTCATAAAATTCACGCCACATAAAATAGAATCACTAACCAAATAATTAAAGCACACTCTCCTATTAAATATATAGAAATAATATTTTTTAAAAAAATAAAATACATTTGATCTATTAAATTATTAATTTTTTTTCTTTTAAAACCTTTAAAACAAACGTCAATTAGCTTTACTCTAGAGTAGGCACCTTTATCTTATTACCTTTTTAAAAATTTATTTGGAAAATGAATTTTAATATGACTTTACAATTTCACTAAAAATTATCAAAAGTTGAAGATTCACAAAATGTTGTGCAACAAAATAAATGTACATCATCAGCCCTATTCAGGGGGAAAGCCTTTATTCCTTTTTTACCTGAGATTGTTGCCAGCTTGTTTAAATCATCTATTCTCACATGAAGACCTAGAAGGTTTTTTAGGACCAGTAAGCATTTTTCATGCAAGTCCGCAAGATACGGTGAGTTAAGGCGGCCCTCAAAGAGGTTGGGAAAATTCTGTTTCGACTGCCGGAAACGTTTTTCTCTCTCTCTCAGTTTACTCCAACTGTACAAGCCCTTACAAGGGTCTCATCCGCTCTTGTATAGTGTATTTGTACTGCTCTCATATCTTATAGATAGAGTCTAATCAAAGACCAAAAGGCTTATAAACTGTTCTGTACTTTCCAATTCACTTGACTCTCTATCCTTGTGTCATGTTGGAGCTTTGTCTCTTTTTTACAGGTAACACAGAGGCAGTGCTTGAGGGAACTGACCACTTCTACGACACCCCTTGTAGCACAAATAGCGTAGTGTCTGCACTCAAATTTTGTGGAGACATTAGCAACTTCAGAGTTGTTCGCTGTAGTGTTTTCATCTTTTCAGCCACCTCTTGTGAAAAATTTTCTATCTTTTTGTGGTTCCTCGTGAATTGACCCCTGACTTTAAGGCCTGCGTCTCTGCTCATCTGCGAAATTTTATTAGTTGGTTACATTTTAATATGTTTTATATCTTCTCCCTGCCCGTGAACGGTTGTGATATATATATATATATATATATATATATATATATATATATATAATTATACAAATAAAGAATATATATAAATATATATATATATATATATATATATATATATATATATATATATATATATAGTATATATATATAAATATATATATATATATCTATATATTCTTCCTGTGGCACTTCTAAAATTTATGCTTCTGAGCTTGCTTCCTACCTTGGTAAACTGTTTCTGGTCTCTCTTTCCACTTCTATTTTCCTCTTGTTGGAAACGCGCTCCATCAATCTGTACCAAAAAATGGGGAGCTCTTTCAACCTTCTAACTCTCTTCTATCCTTAACTTTCGTTCTAAAAGTTTTCGAATCTATCTTAATTAACAGGAAGGTTTAAATATTTTAATTCTTCTAATCTTATTTCTGCTTGCCAAGATGACTTTCGTAAGAAACGCGCTTTAATGGTGATCTTTCTTTCTCTTCTCTCTAATTATATAATTATTGGTTCACTATTCTTCGGCATGTGAGTGAGTCTTTCGATGTGGGGCTAGATGATGGAAAGCTGATTAAGTATGCACAAATCTTTTGATATCTGAATTTCCGGTCTTAAGGTATCTGTCCTTCTTTATGTTCCTCCCTTTCTCCCTGATTTTCTTCCTGTCCTTCTATAGCAGCTGTTGTAGATGGCCACCGTTCATCTTTTTCTATTAATAGTGGTGTTCCTCAAGGTTCTATACTCCCAATTCTTTTTTCTACTTATTATTGCTGACCTACTCTCTATCAATTCGTTTCCTATCCATTCTTCAATATATATGCGGATAACTCCAACCTTCATTACTCCTTCCAATTAGGGTCAACCAAAAACTCAACAGCATTTATCGTATGCCATAAGATGGCGCCTTCGGCAGCTGACATCTGATCTTTGGCGTATATCTAATTTGGGAAAAGAAAATATGGTGGTAGTTTTCACCTCAAAATTCAGTCTTAACTCATCACTCGATATAATCTTCCACACAACTATAACATCAGCGGAAACACACCTTTTATATATATATATATATATATATATAATATTATATATATATATATATATATATATATATATACAGTTAGTATATATATATATATATATATATATATATATATATATATATATATATATATATATATATATATATATATATATATATATATATATATATATAATTAGGCAGAGGGGTTTCACCCCCGATTTTTATAAAAATCACAGGATATACTCTAAAAAAATAATAATGAAGAATAAAAAAAACCAAACATGGCGGTCTCTTTAGGAAAAAAAGTTACAGCCTCTCAAAGTTGTTAAAACTCCAATGGGATTTTCTTATATATATAAAAAAAAAACTATTTACCGTTATTACGTTTCTTTGAAATGAAAAGTAAAAGTAACGAAAGTGCCGTTACTCCGTTAATTTTAGCTTATGACTACGACAGAAATTACGGAATCTTAGGTAATTTATAAGTTTGTGCATATTAAATTTTCAACATTATCTTTATTATTAAAAAAATTTTTACTAAATTTTTTTTATTAATTATTAGAAATAATAATTAATAATAATATTATTAAAAAAAATCTTACTAAATTTTTTTTATTAATTATTAGAAATAAAAATGAAGCATAAAAAAACAAAAATGATTTAAGTCTTCAGGAAAAAAAAGTTACAGCTTCTCAAAGTTTAAAATTTTCCCATTGATGTAGGCTTTCTTATTAAAAAAAATTAGTGGGCCTCGTGCTCGTTTTAGGGCCATCCTAGTTCAGGTTATGATAAGATTTGTTAAGTATACATAGATTTTCTCTGTGTATACCTAACAAACTTATCTATAACCTGAACTAGAGGGCCTGAAATGAGACCTAACCTGGATGGATCAAAAATTGAGAGGCTGTAACTTTTTTTCCTAAAGAGACCGCCACGTTTGTTTTTTTTTTTTAACTTTTTTTATTCTTCATTATTATTTTTTTATATATCCTGTGATTTTTATAAAAATAAGGGTGAAGCCCTTCTGCGCTACTATTACCATATATATATATATATATATATATATATATATATATATATATATATATATATATATATATATTTTTATGTTATATACATAAAAATAAATATCTTAGTTATATATATATATATATAAAGATAAATATATATATATATATATTTTACAAATATATATATATATATATATATATATTTATATATATATATAGCAGATATATAAAGATATATATACAACTATCAATCTAAACTAGATCTTCCATCCACAATCGTACTTATAAACAACGATCAGACCCTCACACACACACACACTTACACGCACACCATCACATCATCGACTATCATATATCATACATATATACTACTGCATCACATCATATTTATATTATATACTACTACATATATCATTTACTATATCATCATCATCATCTATCACATCAACATTTACATAATATCCATCATATTTGTAACTTATAAGTATTAAATCTGGCAAAGAATTATTACAATTTATTTGAAAGTGAAAAAAAACTGATTTATAAAATAAATTTAAAGAAAAGCAACTACTTTAGTAATAACAATTATAATAATTAAATTCATTTGGAAATTTTCCTTCCTACTCTGTTCTTAAGAGTGATTTTCTATGCTTTCGGCGTACGTAAGAATTTCATTTCTCCTATAGTATTATATTGGCCATGCCATATATCATAATATATATATTAAAATAAAAATGTATTAAATATATGATATATATATATATATATATATATATATATATATATATATATATATATATATATATATAAAGATAAATATATATATATATATATATATATATATATATATATATATATATATATATATATATATATATATATATATATATATATATGTATATATATATATATATATAGTAACAGAGCCTTTACACTGATAACTGTGCACTAATGTTTTATACGTACACGTATGCACCTATTTACGGCTATGGAGTATTATAAAGTATGTAAGCTCCTGCAATTTTCATGTGCATATGCAATACGACTGTGCTTTTGTTGTTTTTGTTTTGTTTGATGTTGTTTTGGGACACACGTATACACATTGCTGTTGAGGAGAGTTTGAATGACGTCATTATGCTGAAGACGGTATATTTTTTGCTGTTGTTTCTGATGATCAGCGCGCATACACATTAAATATATATAATATTTCACTTTTTCAAAAAAAAAAACATTTTTTTAAAAGGAAATATTTGACATATTTTATCTACCTGTGAGATTAATATCAAATCTTCAGGGCTTGTTAGTCGGGCAAGATGCCTTTTTTGTTACTTAAATAATTTGTATAGTTTGGTAAATATTTTTAAAAAATTTCCCAAAAGATTTGAAAATTTGCTCCAAGAGCAACCAAACTGCTGCATACAAAGAAATTATCAAAATAAAAATGTGTATCTCCCAAGACTACAATATATACTCTTAAAGCATCTGGATCGTATGAGCAGAAAAAGATATCGAAATTTTGCATTTTAAAGCCAAAAGTAGGTTTTGAATTTTTACATTCCTCGAGCACAATATCCTCTAAAAAATCCAAAAATTACTTCTGTGACTTTTGTATAGGAATGATCTCCATCTATATATATATATATATATATATATATATATATATATATATAGAGAGAGTAGTATTGTATCATATAAATGTATATATATTTATGCAAAAAAAAATAGATATTTTTATATTATTATTATATATATATATATTATATATATATATATATATATATATATATATATATATATATATATATATATATATATATATATATATTATTATATATAGAAGAGTTATATATAAATTTATTTATATATATATATATTTATATATATATATATATATATATATATATATATATATATATATATATATATATATATATATATATATATATATATATATATATATATATATATATATATAACATTGGTCGAGTATGAAATAAAAGTACATTGATGTTGGCTGTAGTCCAGCTACATGCCTGTTACAGGTTCTACAGGCTGGGAAAAATATTTGCTATTAACATTTTAAAAAGAGGTTACATTTTCGAACAAGAACTGTAAATAGGCATGGTAAGTTGTATTATCTTCCAAGAAAATTTAATGAATTTAATGGTGCAATTGAATTTCATGGAGGGGTATACGACGTCAAATCAATGGAAAATGTTCACGGTCATAAAATTATTGTTAGATGATCATTTAAGGCTGAACGAAGATTATAGCTTTGAATGAATAATAAAGGATATAGGTGACGCTCTCAAACACCAATATTAGTAAGCACAAAAGAGATATAACCGCTCACGTGTTAGCTACCAGATGCTCTACGTAATAAGAGTTCTGAAGGCATATGAAGATGCTCACATCGAGATGCCAAGGTTATTTAGTGTGCGAATTTCATCCAGAAGACACGTGTATAGAATTCTGCTCCGTACAAATATTATCTAACGAAAGGAAATTATAAATACCATTATTATGAGTACTGTAGTTGAAAAGTATTTCCACTTTTAGAAAAATAAAATTAAAATCTGAAACCTGCTGATGAACGTAAATAATTGGGAAGACGAGAAATTTATCCAATGTGTATGCGAAGTCTGTCTAAATCTTATGAAAGGAAATGTTCCTTTTAAACAGACCTCAGAAGGTAAACTTACGTCATAGAAACATCATTAAAAACTCTCCCATAACATAAAAATAATCTAAAAAATAAAAAGAAGTTACTGCGTAAAGGAGTTAGAGTTTTCTACAATTATTATTCAGTCATTGCTCCTTTGATAACTAAGTGGATAGCCGAATAATGAAGAAGATGGCTGTTTTACCATATAATGAATATGAGAAAATGAAATATAATATTACATCACCCAAACAAAATCTCCAACAACTGCAACAGCCGCCGAGCCTCAACAGTTACAACACCAACAACATCCACAGCAGCAGACACAACTCCACAACATCATCAATTACATCAGCAGAGTCCTCTACCTTATAATGATGATCGGCCTTATCAACAACACCAACCCTATAGTTATATGATCCAAGTTGGAGCAGTTAAACAATTACGAGAATTAATTGTATAGGATATTAAACTCTGATATAATTATTCATGAAAACTTGTCTTATATCAAGTAGTCATACAAAAATTAAAAGGCATAAAAGAATTGCATCAACATGCTTTTAATAAGTAAGTCTTATCATAGATGGCTCCACCTGAACATTCGAGGCAAGATTTATGAAAAAGGAAGACAATTTAAAAATATTTTTTGGATAAAAAGCCTAAACAAAAATAGAAGGCAATAAATCAGGTTTAGTTTAAATAATATTTTGAAAGATCAGTTATTATGGAACGATTTAGGTTAAATCATTATAAATAAAGAAATAGTCGAAGGATCAAATATTGTAGATCTGATATAGCAGATCTCTCTCGTGATTGAAAGAAGAATCCTGCAACAGGTTGGGCCAGTATTAAACATGTTTTTGCCGTTGTTAATTTCCCTAGAACTTTAATACAGAATAAACAAAGATTGGCTGATTTGGATAATATTCCGATGTCTCCTAGACCAGACGAGTCCCTCAGGTGTTTCTTTCTGCCTCAGGTAGATTAAGGAGAATAAACAGGAATACGCAACGCTCACCTACAGGGACGAATAAGAAAAAAACTTATGATAGAGCTAAGTGATTGTTTCCTGATTATTTATTTACTATGTGTATAATGTTATTTCCTTGAAATATACTGTTATCTGTAGTTAACAAAATATTTTTATTTAAATTTTTTTTTTTAACACTTTTCCGATATATATATATATATATATATATATATATATATATATATATATATATATATATATATATATATATATATATATATATATATATATATATATATTGGTTATTATATTATATATATAGTATGTATATATATATATATATATATATATATATATATATATATATATATATATATATATATTATATATATATATATCTATATATATATATATATATATATATATATATATATATATATTATATTAGATATATATATATATATATATATATATATATATTGTTATTATATAAATATATTATATTATATATATATATATATATACATATATATATATATATTATAAATATATATATATATATATATATATATATATATATACATATACAGCATTATAGAGGGTGATATTCATTTGAGTAATATTATCATGATGGAAATAGAACCCATAGTACAGCTTATGATGAAAAAGTTTATTATGAGATGAGTTAGTCCATTTATACAGATGGCTTTTGAGCATTGTCTCATTTCTAAATATATAGCACTCTGGCTTAGCTGAAGGTTCATCAGGAGACGCAGCCTGAGTTATTGGGCGGTGAATAACGCGAGCAATGTTGGCTTTGCTGATGGAGTTCGCTTGCCTCGAGCATCAGTGACAACCCAAAAGAAAAGAGTCTAATGGTGCGACCAGATCCAGGAGCTGGCCTCGCCAGGTTCAAAAACGTGAAACATTGCTCACCAGCCAATACGTCCATTGTTTCATTCGCGCTGGGTTGCTGAAGCCCGTGGCCCTGTGAGCCGGTTTCATTGCACGGCGCTACTTGCCACAAGAGCGCGAGAAACAATGGACCTATTGAGAAATCATTTTGATGAGCAATTGATTTCACTTTTTGGACCTGTGAATTGACCTAGATTGTGCGATATCACACCATTGGATTATTTTCTTTTGGGGTTACTTGAAGTCACTGGTCTTCAGGGATAAGCCAGCCTCCATCGACGCTTTAGAAGCCAACATTGATCGAGCTTTATTCTCGACATACCAGTCGCTATGCTCGAACGCGTCGTCCACGATTGGACCTTCAGGATGGATCATTTAAACTGTAGTCGCGGCCAACATTTAACATAGATAACATTAAAAAGTAAAGCCAACATAATGTTCTTTACTCATACATAAACTTTTCAACATAAGTTTCAATGCTATGAGTTTTATTTCCATCGTAAAAACAAACCTCCAAATGAATCACCTTATATATGTATACCGGAAACTGTTAAATGTTAGCAGTTTATTCATGCTTAACCCTTTCAGTCCGACTGGGTCACTGGTGACCCATATTTTTTTATCGATATTTTTGGCTAAAATGTATCGATTTTTACGATTTTTTTTTAAAAATATACTAAAAGTATCGATTTATATCGATAGAATCACTCAAAATGCCAAAAAAATTATCAGTGTCCTTACAGCGGTCGTGCGAAGATGGTGTCGGAGACTCGCTCTACAATTTTTAGTTTTTTGGTGAAGTGGTGGTTTGTTGGTGTTATCTAATTATTACACGACTTTTTTTTTTGACATTTTTATGTAGTAGAGAGACTAAATAAAAAAAGTTATTCCTGTAACTTTTTGAAAAAAATAAGTCTATCACCGCCAAAATAGACTCCGTTTTACGTGTTCCTCAGGTGACCCATCAGGACTTAACAGTCCTAATTCAAATATTACGACACAGTTTATTATTATTATTATTATTATAAATTATATTATTATAATATATTATATATAGAGTATATATATATATATATATATATAAGAGTATATATATATATATATATATATATAGATGAAAGAGTATATATATATATATATATATATATATATATATATATATATGGTTTTCTATTTTTGTTTGTATATATATATATATTGAAGTAAAAGAAAAACGCGAAAGGTTTCTTGATGATAAATGCGAAACGGTTAAACACCCATCGACTGAACGAAGGCTACCG
>JABUQX010068372.1:12500-15000 GCA_015478945.1 Trachelipus rathkii | reverse complement strand
GGCTCCGGCTCCGGCTCCGTCTCCAGCTCTAGCTCCGGCTCCAGCTCTGGCTCCGGCTCCGACTCCGGACCCTTTTCAAATGTTCAGCTCCCAACTTTGTAGTATTATTTTCACATTGCAAAATTAATAAAAATTTGTTCTTTAGCTCCGGCTCTGATTCCGACTCCGAGGGCCAGCTCCGGCTTCGGCTCCAGCTCCGATTCCGTTACATTTCAGAATAGTTCAAGCTCCGACTCTCCAGAAGTATTTTACTGCAAAAAACAATCTTTTAAAAAAGAATACTGTTTGTTCCGGCTCCGGCTCCGCCTCCAGTTCTTTTTTAAAATAGTTCCAGCTCCAATTTTGCAGTATATTTTCACCTGCAAAAAAATTCTTTAAAAAAATTTGCTGTTTGGCTCTGTCTCTGGCTCCGGTTTCAGCTCCAGCTCTGGCTCAGACTCTGACTCCATTTAAATGATTGAGAAGGAGGCTGATCTTAGTTGCGTTTGCGCAAAGAAAAAAATTAATTTATTATAAAATGTGAATAAAACCTGGAAAGGTTCTGGAAAGTTAAATTGCAATTTCGAACCTGGAAATGAAATTTTTTAGTTTGACACCCATATAAAAAATATCATGTATCTAAAAAAACCATTCGGAATTTCGAAACAAAAATTGCACCATGATGTGGAGGAGGGAATTTTCTAATAAATAAAGTAATAAAAAAAAAGGGAATTTTTTTTGGTCAAGTACTGACTCCCCCTAAGTTGACTTTGAAAGGTTAGAAAAGTGTTAATATAAACTGCACATTTCAATCTTCCAATTGTATAAATATCATTGACCTCTCTGAATCAAAAGTTCAAAATTTTTAGGTCATTTAAGTTCTTATTTTTTCCAATTTGAAACTTCAACATATTACGTTTCATAATTGCTCTAATAATTCAAGTTTACCATGAAAATGATCAGAAAAAAATTGCTGAATCTGTTAATTGTTGTTTAAATTGATAATTATCTTTAATTAAAAAGGTAAATTTATTATATAATTCCCTATGTAAATAAAAATCACGCGTTACAAACAGGTTAAAAGTTGCTAAACGTTGCTTTTGCAAACTTCTAGTAATTTTTACACTAAATCTGCATTGATTTATTCAATGAATCATTTATGTAATATATAGTTTTAAATTTGCTATCTTTTGGCATTAAAATTATAACCTTAGCATTAGTAATTTAAAATAATGCTTTTTCGATTAATCACTCGTTGCCAACCGTTTCGGCAACCTCTCCTTCGAGAATAAAAGGAACGATCACAATTGACGCTTCACTTATTCTTAATTTACTGCTTGCTCAAAAGAACTCCGTCCAATTTAGCTTACATTCCTGAGTTTCACCATTGAAATTTCTACAAGAGTAATTTAAAATGCAGTAATAAAGTAACATTAAATTTTGACGAGATCTATCTGTCAGACGGATTTAAAAACCCCTCCTTTTAGGACATCATCACTCTTATGGAAGTGACATGTCACTTTCTAGTAGGTTCCAGAGATTTTTTTTATTGTTCTATGAAAGGTAAATATGAAAATTCTTCCTCCTCTAGAAGTGTTCCTAGGAAATTTTACGTTGGTAATATATTTGTGTTAAGCCTTCTGGACAAACCGATAGGATTCCCAACAAATGACCATTTGGTCCCCCTTCTTTCCTTTCAGATGTATAGAAAAAAAGGCTTGTTTTTTGATTCGTTATTATTTTATTTTCTGATAAATATTGTGCTCTTATATATGAATTTAGCCCCTCCTTCGAGTCTTGTTCCAGTTAGAACAATTCTCGTTGATAGTAGGCCCATAAATTTATATATAAGGCCACGATATTTCTTATAGAATAGTTCGCAAGATTTGAACTAATCCGATTGGCCAACGCTTATTTCTTATTTGGTTTCCATTATCAAATTTCGAATATCCGAGTCAATCAACTTTCAAATCACCTTTTTCTACTTCGGCTTAATAACAAGGGTCCAGTTATCAAATTAGGTATGGAGAATCTACGAGTTTTTTTAACTTTTCTTTTTAGCTACTCTTTTTTCGGCGAAAAAATAAATGTTTAATATTGTCAGCACCTTAGAAAACAACGCTATGTAAACTAATTTTGTTATTTTTTTTAAACATACAAATTGTAAATTCACACACAAAAAGTAAGCAAAAACGCTAAAGGGGAAAATTTGAAAAACAAAAGAATTTAGGAAATTTTAATACAAACAGAATAATTAGAAAAATTTAAACCATAAAAATTTGGGGAAAAACTAATAATAATAATAAAAAAAAGAAAACAGTAAGTAAAAACGTGGAAATTAAAATGGTAAATTTTGTCATAATAAATGTCTTAAAAGGAAAACTTTTACCGCAGCCAAAATTGAAATTTTCAATTAATTAATATTGGTCTCATATTACTGTATCGCCAGGGAAAAATTTTAATTCTTTTTAAAATTATAATGAAAAAATGTAAGTCGTATATAAATAAAATTTTATTTTAT
>JABUQX010068372.1:0-2500 GCA_015478945.1 Trachelipus rathkii | reverse complement strand
TTTGAATGAAGAGTTATGTCCCTCTGAGGAACAGGAGGACCCTATAACTATGGGGTGTGTTCCCTCCTCCTCTACTAACACTTTTTTATCACAAAGTAAGTCAAAAATTGACTTACAAAAAACCACCCTTGTCCGGGAACTTTGTGAACGGACCTTAAACAAATTTGATTAACCAAAGGGGGATAGGGTTTGAAGCCACATATCAAACTCTATCTACCCCCCCCCCTCTATTTGTCAAACTGGTACTGTGGCAAAGTACCTTCTCATATTTCTTGTATATAGCAGATTTTTTTTTGTATCTTTTTGTTCTTTTTGTTTGCTCTGGGGTTTCTGCACCCCCTCCTTAGTTTAAGTTAGGTTTAAGTTATTTCTTTTTGAAAAATTTATTGTCTCGGCTGAGACTTTGGGAACTCCCAACTTATTAAAAAATTATTATTTAGGGTAAAAAATACCCTTTTGTTTTAGTGGTGCTTTTTAGACCACTATTATATCTTCTTATAGGACAAGTGTCCAACTCAATCAAATATTTAGTTTTTAAGTTCCATTCTTCCCCTCTCTCGTAGGTGCCGAGGGGGGGGAGCTGTAAATAATGCGCACCATTACATATTTGTCTTTAAAAAATAGTTCAATTCTCTTATTGTCTCAACTGAGACTTGGGGATAGGGGAGGTGTTCCCCCCACCCCTTCTCTTGCCTCTGCGTCGTGAGGTTGTTGAATAATCATCTACAATTTAAAAATATTAAACAGTTTATATTGTCTCTGCTTTGAGACTTGTGAGAACTCTCACTTTGAAATTCCTCTTCCCATATAAGGAAGTTTTATAGTAATCTCTATTTGGAATTTCTTTTTAACTTCACCTCCTCACAATGGTTGGTGTAAGTTTATATATTATTCAAAATTTAAAAAATTAAAATTTATAAATTCATTTATTGGAAATTGCGAGCATAGCATTTCCTTTTACAGATGTCATTGTACTTTCGGTTTTCTCTGCCCGATGAAAGGCAAACTTACTCGTGTAATCGTTCATTTGTACCTCCCCCTTTTAATTATTTTTTAATATTTATGATTCTTCACGAAAGAAGAGTCATTTACTTCATTAAACTTCTTCCTCAAAGGAACCACTGTCAGGCAACATCCTGACTAAACGTCGGTCAAAAGCTATATTCATTGAAATAAGCTTCGACGTCAACCTTATTGTCCATTTAGACAACAACAAAAAATTTTATCATATAATTTCTCTTACTATTGAACATTAAAAATAATCTATTAAATTTCTTACTTATACTTTTTATTTCGAAAGTTAATCGCGTTTGTCCTTTGGATGGAGTTATTATTTGATACCAACAACGTTTTAAAATGTGATTTCGAGAGCCTTGCATATTCATCTCCTAATACATACCGAAATTTGTTAGGAACAAAGGTAAAGATATAAACCCTTTGAAGTAGGAAAAAATTGAAGGAAAGCCTTCAATAAATTAAAAGCAGCTGTCTTGGAGTGGAAGACCCTCTGGGAAGGGGTCGTCCGTGATAAGTGCTATCATAAGTCTCCTCGACTAAAATTGTTGCTGGTGGAATGGAAACATGGTTGACGTCACTGAGACACATAACCCCAAGTTTACAATGTAAACCCACCTTCCCTTGTTAAGTTTTTAGAAGGATGTTTTTTGAGATTTGAGTATGCAAGACTTGAGAGTCATATTTTATCACTGCGTATGGGTCATTTTTTAGCTTTCATCCTCCTCTTCGGACGCGGTTCACTGAAGAATAAAGGGTATACTTATTTACTATATTTTCTTTTACCAAAACTTACGAAAACAAACTATAATTTTTTCTGTTGGCTTTCCCTTTGGGATGTTGAATTTAATGTTGTAATTATTTATATTTACTCCAAGAATCTGCCACTTCTGTGGCCAGTATTATATAATGCGGTGCAATATGATTGTATTCACGAGTTGTGGTTTTGGTTCTTGAAATTGTGATTGAGGAAGTCGGATTAACTTTGGCATTATTTTCTCATTATTTATAAAAAATAATAAAAAACTTTAATGTAATCCATTTATATATATAAATATTTAAAATTGAATAAAAATAAATGCCTTTGTGGGCGGTATCATTTTTGAAAAACTAAAAAAAACAATAGTCTGATAAAGGCTCATAAGAGTAAAGTACCCTTTATAATTGGGCTACGCCCTTGAAATTTACAATATTATTCCTACTATAAATAGCATAAATCTCAAGTTTAAGACCCCTGGGTTATCTGTAACCCCTAAAAATGGGGTTAGGGGCTGGAGCCCCTTCTTTCATTTTTGAAGAAAAATTTCTTGCATATTCCTTTCTATACATCGCCGAACAACTATTATACCAAGTTTCAACCAAAAATTATGTAAATTTCAATATATATATATATACTAATTATATATATTCAGTATATATAATAATATATATATATATATATTATATATATATATATTATATAATATATCATATATATATATATATT